>JAUMHH010162579.1:0-17391 GCA_032359455.1 Chlamys rubida | reverse complement strand
GTGGACAAGTTTAGGTTGTCAAATTTTCGGAGCGATCCGCTCCTTTATCAAGACACAATGAAACAGAACAGTTACATATACATCATATTACAAGAAGATAGAACTGATATATGATAATTTAGAAGCACAGGAAATGCATCTATGTGTATTTGTCAATAATTTAGATGGATGATGGGTTTATGTATATTTATCTTCTATAATATATACATAATAAAACAAGAATAGTCTTGAAACTCCTTTATATTTTATACTCTGTATATTATATACAGATTTAAAGGCATACAATTTTCTATGTATATATGTCCTCATTCTATATTTTAAAAATAAACCACAAACTGTGCCTTCATTCTTGTTCGGCATGGCCAGATAAATTGTCTTTTGTATGACATCATTTGAAACTGCTAAACTCAAACTAACTCTACTGTGCTGCCAAACAGATCAAGCTAGCAGAAATGTGAATGCTGTTTCAAATGACAGGTGAATAATGCTTTGTCAAAAATAAAAAAAGGTTGATTACCCACTATTAACGTATCTAGTATTAAACAGAAGTGGTGCTAGGAGCGAGCACAATATCAAGATCACGGGCTAAGGAAATTGTAAATAAGTTAACGTCCTAAACATAAGGAATTCTGTAAACTTCATATGAAATATATAATATGAAGTAAAAGTTTGTCCTCAAAACTGAACTGAATTATAAGATACATGTAGCACTCGTGAGAGTTTGGTATATTATATAACCAATCTGAAAAATCTTATTTTTGTTTATTTTTCATTCAGAAAATATCGCACACATATAATTGAATGAAATAACATAGAATGTGCATTCGTTCTGCAAATTTAAATATTTCAGATTAAAATTTGATCTTTCTTGCTATATTTGGCCACAATATAAATATACAAGCAAGGTAAGCAGGACATTTCTTTAATCAGTAGATACTATTGTAAATAACAGATACACCAAACCAGATCTACAACATGTACTTGTGATGTATCTATCATGTTAGACTGTATCTAACAGCAGTAGGAGAGTAATACAAACCTCTTAAAATTTTCAAAAATGTCTTAACATAGAAATATTTTAATCTTTAATTGAATGCTGGTGTCCGTTGGGGACTGACCTTGTATTATTAGACACTGTTCTTGGTTGGGAACTTCTTAATAGACAATCTTTGTATTATTGGATGCTCATGGTGGGGACTGACCTTGTATTATTAGACACTGTTCTTGGTTGGGAACTTCTTTTAAATAGACAATCTTTGTATTATTGGATGCTGTTCTGGATTAGGAACTGATTGCCTTGTATTATTGGACACTGCTTGTGGTGGGGAACACCTTGTGTTATTGGATGCTGCTCATGGTGGGGAACACCTTGTGTTATTGGATGCTCGTGGTTGGGAACTCCTTGTGTTATTGGAGGCTCATGGTGGGGAACTCCTTGTGTTATTGGAGGCTCGTGGTTGGGAACTCCTTGTGTTATTGGATGCTCATGGTGGGGAACACCTTGTGTTATTGGAGGCTCGTGGTGGGGAACACCTTGTGTTATTGGATGCTCATGGTGGGGAACACCTTGTGTTATTGGATGCTGCTCATGGTGGGGAACACCTTGTGTTATTGGAGGCTCGTGGTTGGGAACTCCTTGTATTATTGGAGGCTCATGGTGGGGAACACCTTGTGTTATTGGATGCTCATGGTGGGGAACACCTTGTGTATTTGGATGCTGCTCATGGTTGGGAACTCCTTGTGTATTTGGAGGCTTGTGGTTGGGAACTCCTTGTGTATTTGGAGGCTTGTGGTTGGGAACACCTTGTGTATTTGGATGCTGCTCATGGTTGGGAACTCCTTGTGTTATTGGAGGCTTGTGGTTGGGAACTACTTGTGTTATTGGATGCTGGTCGTTGTTTTGAACTCTTTGTATTATTGGAGGCTGGTCGTTGTTTTGAACTCCTTGTGTTATTGGATGCAGGTCGTTGTTTTGAACTCCTTGTGTTATTGGATGCAGGTCGTTGTTTGGAACTCCTTGTGTTATTGGATGCAGGTCGTTGTTTTGAACTCCTTGTGTTATTGGATGCAGGTCGTTGTTTTGAACTACTTGTGTTATTGGATGCAGGTCGTTGTTTGGAACTCCTTATATTATTGGATGCAGGTCGTTGTTTGGAACTACTTGTGTTATTGGATGCAGGTCGTTGTTTTGAACTGCTTGTGTTATTGGATGCAGGTCGTTGTTTTGAACTCCTTGTGTTATTGGATGCAGGTCGTTGTTTGGAACTTCTTGTGTTATTGGATGCAGGTCGTTGTTTTGAACTCCTTGTGTTATTGGAGACTGTGGATAAGGAACTGCTTATATAATTGAATGCTACTGTTGATCAGGAACCTCTTGTAGTATTGTATGGTTCACATGGCTGGGAGCTGACCTTGTAGTATTGGAGGCTTCTCTTTGTTTGCAACTTCTTGTATTATTGAAAAATCATTTGATAGCTTAAATAAAGCTGCTTTGTTCTGTTATAAATTCCAATCATCAATAATTGACAAATTGGTTGTACCTTTTAATGATAATGTCGGGAGAAATGAATGAAAAGTATGTTTGCCTTTCCCAGCCAGTGACTGTTTTGTCTTCATGCTGATGCAGAGAAGATTGAAATGTTTTATAATGCTCCAATTTTTTAAATTTTCATAACGTTTTAAAAATTAATTCAAGGATATATGTCTATAAGGAACACTTAAAGGATAGAGCAAAGCAGTCTTTACAGAAAATGCTTGAGACAGTTGGTAATTTAATATAGACAGTTGCAACTGTAGACAGGTGCTCTAATAACAAATAGGTAATAACAAACTATGGTTTAAACTCTCTGTAATATGTAGATTCTTGAATTTAGATATTTTGCTTTCTGTGTAAAATTCAACCATGTCAGTCTGGGCATTTAGTTGCTGTTTACAGTGGAACCTAGCTAATCCAGACATTTTGGTTTGTCAGTGAGGTGGAATCCTTGCTTGTCCAGACAGTGATTTCTGGAACCTTGGTAAGCTGGACACTATGTTCCGTTTCTGTGTAAACTAAAACCTCATTAGTCTGGACACTTAATTTTACCATGTGTCATTTGGATTTTATGAAATAAATTTACAGGAATGTAAAAGTGTGGAAGTTCCTTCACAAGAATAAGAAATAACTGAGGATCTTACTGGGATGACATATGATACTGTACCACTCTTTCTTTCTAAAGAAGAAAAGGTCAAGATAGGGTATTGTGTGTCTTTAAACTTCCTACACCTGGCTTGTAAAAGAAATCAATTAGTTAAGTACTGTTATTGTATCTTTATAGAAATTATCCTGGACAGTAGTCTTTCACCTGTACAAGCACAACACTGTCATCAAATAAACAGATACATGTTATGGACATGTTATTTGGATGTAATGAACATTGGAAAGTTAAAAAAGAAATTCTTCGCATGATGCATTTCATCAATAAATCGTAAGAAACACTGAGGACATTGTACCAATAACGGATGTAAACAGGAAGAAAGCAAGGTGTATGAACGTGAATAAAATTGCATTTCCTATAGTTAAAAACAGCATAGTGGTTTGTCTGTGTGGTGAAAGTGAAGTCTTTCAGGTGCGTGCAGATCCGTTTCATTATTCCATACAAGATTACTGTTTCTAAAAATTTCTACACAATTTGAAACGAGCTGGAATCCTGAACTGCAAAAATAAATCCTGAAGAATAGATTGAATACAAAGTTCACCTGATTACATCCATCCTTATTAGGAGACTCATTTAATGCAAATAAACCCAACGAGCTGTTGAAATCATATCCTCCCCAGGGTATAAAACTAATTTCATACAGGTAGGTGGATTTTACCTGGCCGGTACCCAATGTTGTTAAAACTGATTTGATATGCATAGAAAGTAATTGTTGAAAAGAAGTCACTCAGTTCGTTTAGCTACTGGATCTTAGCTAATATGTAAATAACATTTAAGAGTATGTGTAAACTTTTACACATGAAATTATAAGCCTCATTCAAAACTCTGTATTCAGGCGACGTGTTTACATTGTATTTGTTTGTGTAGAAATTCATTGTTATTTGATGATTTTAAGGTTAAATCCAGCCCACCTTCTGACTCGAGTGCACAGCTTTTTGTCACCAGAACTAAGACTACATTTCTTAAGGTTGTTTTTCATCATAATTCATAAACAGGTAATCAAACATGGGAAAGGTATTGAGTTCAGCTGATTCCAATTTGTGCTTCTCTAAAAACAAGAAAAGGCACGATTGCGGATTATAATTGATTTTTTGTTTTTTTTTGTTTTGAAAAGTGTTTCCTTCTACAACTTTGATAATATATAGTGAACCGCACACAACCAGTGTACTTGGTCAGTGTAAAGATGACCATTCTTTACTGACCAGTCATTACATCAACAGCACACCTATCCTGTGTGTACTTGACCTATATTCAGATGACACTTTACTGACCAGTCATGATAGTGTACCAGTCCAGAATGTACTTAGCCAGCCTGTATAAAGAGGACCATACTTTATGAACCATTCATGGTCATAACTGCCTATCCAGTGTGTATCTGAATTGACCAATCTAAATTTTAAAGATGACCATACTTTGCTGGTCAGTTGTGGCTGTCCATGCAGTCAGTGTAAGGCCTGGAGCAGTATAAAATGACCATACTTTACTGGACAGTCATGGCTGTCCATGCAGTGTATGTCCTGGAGCAGTATGAAGATGACCATACTTTACTGGTCAGTCATGGCTGTCTTTGCAGTGTATGTCCTGGAGCAGTATGAAGATGACCATACTTTACTGGATAGTCATGGCTGTCTTTGCAGTGTATGTCCTGGAGTAGTATGAAGATGACCATACTTTACTGGTCAGTCATGGCTGTCTATGCAGTGTATGTCCTGGAGCAGTATGAAGATGACCATACTTTATTAGCAGTTATGACATCTACAGATTGATAACCTATAATTTAGTGTGTATGTAGTCCATTTAGTATGTAAGTGCAGTGTCCCGCACATTATGTTATTATTTTGTAATATTTCTGTGTGTTTGTTATATGGGTGAGCTGTAAAACTCAATGTAATAAAAGAATCTGAAATTTGAATTTGTGTTTTTACCTTACTCTGCTATGGCTGGTATATTAAAAGCGGACTTTTGTTATTAACTGTGTTAAAGTTTATGTATTGATTGGGAGGTTACTACACTTGTGTGTAATGGAACTGTTACACTTAAACAGCATTCAGTTCTGAGCTGGAGAATATTTTAGTTAGGTGCAGATGTTGTCATCAGCAGATTACAAAGAATCTCTGGAAAAAATGAGTTGTTTGTAATAAATAAACACAGCATGAATTTAGACATAAATATTGGGAATAATCTGCTGCAGGGGATGACTGTTCCATACATGTAACAGCTGGTCTAAATCATTGAATTGTGTAACGAAAAAAAATATGTTTTTAAATTTGCAACATCTGCAAAGTAAGTTTACCATAATTAGTCTCATTTTGTTGTTGATAAAGTAAACCTCCAACATAGCTTCAGTATGTATAGAGTTACATTAGTGTGTCTTGTGTTATGTTTTTGTCAGGAAAAGGCTGTACTATTATATATATACAAAACAACATCTCTTATTATTTACGTTTTAATGTAACAACATTTTGTCTCATATTATAGGAGAATAAGGTAAACTTCAAGAAAAAAATGGAATTTTTTTTTATTGAAATTGTATAATTTTTTTTATTAAATTAAGATGTTTAAATTTAAACTTCCTTAGGATTTTAAAGCTCTTTATTTTTTTTATGTTTGTCCTAATGTTCAAGCTACTGTAATAATGGTGTGTTATTCATGTCTAACAGTACACCCTGAAAAATATTTCAATGAAATGAGAGATAGAATGATAACATCTTTTCCAATTAAAGATAGATCTGAACTGTTCATAGGTATCATTTGCCAAATACAATGTATTAAAAAATATATCTTCAGTCAATAAATTTTGGTACATTGTTTATTCAAGACAACAAAAAATTATTGTTTTCATTAGTACAACAGATATTGTGGTAGGTGTGTTTGCAAGGTATTGATTAATTTTCACTATTTCTGCAAGGTAAAACACCTCTTTTCATACCTCATGTTGCAAAAGGTTGAGGCCTGCATTTATAATTATTGATTACAACCATTTTTCATTTGGTGTTGCTGTGACCTAAAAATCAATGGTAATGTATGGATAAGGGTTATTACTGGGGGAATATCGAAGTCGCAAGGCTCCACCACAGTGAATTAAAATGTTGCTTCATGTCCACATCAGTTTGTGTTCCAAGACCATATTCATAAGCAGATTAGCTGCTTTGGAAATATCTGCTGGACTTTTAAACTACTATCCTATATGTGCTTAGAATTAGCATGAATCTGTGTTTACATTGCAACTTGTATGCCTTGGTTTCATTTGGCATTTGATCTGAAAAAATGAAGTGAATTTGTCCAGCTGCTTTCCATATATCTTTTATTGCAGGACCTGTACCTTTCAAAAGACAAATACATGTACAGTTTTGGAAATGGTTGAATTATCATAGACGTAAATGTAATTTCAGAATGAGGGAAAATATGCTCTTTTACATGTGTTGAACTTTTACATATATAGAGGGGAAAAAATAAATTGAAACATTTCCACATGAGACTGGGGAGTCAAAGTTTGTACTGAAGAATGAAATACGATACTGTGATTATAAAATGTGAATTTGCTGGTTCATTTGGCTTGTGTAAGTTTGAATACCACATGATAGAATGTACAATTGACTTAAATTTAATTAATAATCAATTATATTTGGTGTTGGGATAATACATGTCATAGGTGACTCCGCTGATTGTTTTCTCCAGTTATGCTATGTACCGGGGTAATTGATACATTGTACCTGAATAGGGTATATCAATGACAATTTTTTTTCCTTTTTCAACCTTATTATCCATGCCTTGCCGTACAAACAACGAAAAAACATATTAAATACCGAGTCTGAGTAATTATGGTGACTGATCATGATGATCTGTGTCTATTTCCTTGTCGAGCTGGAATAAGCTGATATAGGATTCAACAGAAAACATTACCCATTTCTGTGAAGGATTGGCCAGGATACTAATGATTAATTGGAAATAATTCTCTTTTCATTGAGATGTATTTGATGCAATAGATTATTAATGATCGCTATAAGGAATATAATTTACTGTATAAATAGAGAGACATAATTTTGTGTAAAACATGATGGTGATTTATTATCACTGAATATGCTATGGCTCAATCACTGTTTAATAAGTTTGAATTTTGTGTCATTGTTTGAAGAAAGACAGGTGTATTAATTTCTTACCTGAAGTAATAATTTCAAGAAGAACTTGCATTTCATTGACATATGTATGGACTTCTAAAGGAAGTTGAGGAAAATGTCAATATTTTTGTCCAATAACGTCTACCTTGGTATTAATAGTTTCATCTTGTTTCCATGGAAGTTTCAATTGTATATATATATATATGAAGATGAAACTTAAAGACCAAACATTCCAATTGTTCACAACAATTTTTTAAAATGATTTATGACACTGGAAAATAAGAAATTCAAATTCAGGAATTTTGGAACACAATTTAGTTTTACTCAAGTACAATAACTTGCAAATGAAATTCTATTTCACTTGATTATAATATATATTTGGAAAGAAGCAATCATAATTTTATTTACACTCAAATAAAATTTCTGTTTTTGTTTCACAGGGGCTTCAAGATGACGGCAGTGAGCATTAAGACGGAGCCAATGGGCACATCGCCCCTTGAAATAAACACTGGCGTCAATGCCATGGATGATGACAAGGAAAAGTCCTTTGCTTTCCAGCAAAGTCTACTCCTGAAGAAGGCACGTGCCAAGGAAGCTCATGATGTCGGAACTAGCATACAAAATGTGAGTAGTCTCCCTTGTTTTCTCTTCTTCCTTTGTTTATTGTGTACATGTTAATTTGTTACTTATTTATTTTCATGAAGCATTTTGTCTCAAAAATACATTTATAAGCAGCTTATATTAGAAACATCCTAGTCTTTCTCTCAGAAAAATTAAGAATAGGATGATTTCAAAAGCTGAAGCAACATCTGGGGGGAATTAAATTGTTTTGTGGTTTAAGGTACTATAAACAAAACAAGTGATCTAAAAACTTGTTTGAGTGTTATCTTGTTAAATTAAGGACACTATTATTTCTGTTTGTTGATTTAAAAGAGCAAATATTCAACATATTCATTGTTTTTTTTCAATGTTTTAACTTTCAACGACATACTATGTTGCTTTCCCTATTCAGTGGTAGGTGTCAAAACTGTCTATCATTACATAAGCACCATTGTCTTTGAAATGAGATGTGTGTATGTAATCTTGGTTTCTGTAAATTACATATGACTTTTGGAGTGGAAAGAGCTAGAACAAAAAAAAATGGGAGAAAATATAGGTTTACAGAGAAATATTGTATTTTGATGAATACAGTGAAGAAGGCATCTCTGTTGTTATCTGCTGGGCTACGAATAAATGGAAGATGGCCCCCCTCTCTCACAGGAACTGAGAATGGAGGTAGTGTGGTATGGTATAACCAAAACACTCTCAAAGGTAGTGGCGAGCAGGGAAGGCTGGACTTGTCCAGGTGTAGTGTCAGCCCCCTGCAGAGGTGTGCCGATAGGAGGCGAGGCAAATTCTTATTCTAGTTCTAGTGTAAATAGAGGACTCTCTTTGAGTAAAACATTGAAGTTAGAAGCACAAACAGTTTTCTTTCAAGATTCAGAATAGACAACATGTCTTTAGCTAAAGATGATGACGTTTTAAAGGGTGGACCATTATTCAAAGGGTCCCAAGAACACACTTACTACCTTTTCATTAGTTAGAATGCTTATAACATTAATTCAATGAGACCGATTAGTTTCGGTTAAAAAAAAAACACCGAAGGATAGTGTGCAGGTCAAGATTCTAACATCAAGCTCAGCAGTACGACATTTTTGAGTTGTACAATTAAGCTTGTTGGAAAGTAAGTAAGATGTTAATGCCTTAATTATTTTATTCGTTAAAGTTCTACATATGCTTGGTAACAGTTGACGGGTTGCTGTTTGGTAGATGAAGACGTTTGGAATGCTAGTTCTGTGTTCTGAATCTTTCTGCAGTACATTTTATTTGTACTTTTTTGTATTTTAAATGTTTGATGCCAAAATGAAAGAAACTGACCATTGTTCATGTGTTGATTTTCAGAATTCTTTGATGTTTCCAATTGTAGCATTTGTGTCATCTTGTGTATTGGAATGGCCTTGTTCTGTTACAGCTTTCAAAAAGCTCAGCCAGTATTTCCATCATGCTTCAGAAAAGGCTGCTTCTGAGGCTGGAAAGCAGGTGCCCCCTCCTCTTAAATAACACTTAAACCAGAAAATTAACATATGGAATAGCCAACTTTGTAAATGTGTTTTCCTTCACTGACACATGATTATTAACTCTGCAGATTTTCAGTACATTGTGGTTGGCTGTGTAAGGAGGGTTGGTTTACATAGTGCTAGATATACAATTGTGGCCCGATGTTCCACTCTTCACAGATTGCTCCTCTGGACTGCTCGAAAACACTTCTTTGTTTCATTTGACACTGATGGCCGTGAACAATTGTTTTAAACAAAGATAATGTGAATAGTGTGTGCAGATTAATCATCCTTAAATCATTAACAATAGTTTTCATGGTTAAGTTAGTCATAGCAGGTAACTGCTGGTTCTGATACGAGACACATGAAACTTGTGTAATTTAAGATACTGGTAAAAAACATAGAATGACGTTTTTATTCTCTTGTTTTTGTAACACTTTAGATTATGATTGTCAAGTTTAGGATATGGGTGTCAAACCGAACATGAAAACAAATGTTGTTGTGTCATATATCCCTGTTTTTCTGAAATTTGTTTTTGTTCTTAAAAGTATACCTACCACCATGCAAGTTTGTAAAATCACAGTAAATGGACCTGTGACATTACTTGTATCACATATGTACAATTGTTTGTTATATATTTTTATGTCCTCTGAATAATATTATTCATATCTCATATTGAACTTCAATTTGGTTCCTGAAACAATGGTGAACAAACCTGATATGTTCCAGTAAAAAAAAAAAAAGTATTGAGATACTAGGGTGACTTTAGTTATTCATGAGGTATGTAATACATTTTCTCTCATTTCCGTGTGAAAAAGATAATTACATTTTCTCTCATTTTCGTGTGAAAAAGATAGAGCTGTCCGGGGTAAGAAAGGGGTGTAGTAAATTTCTATCTTACACTCCATTTCACAATGGCTCAACAATGACGTGACGTCACAAATTTGGAAATCACTGATGCTGCAATGGGGAAAAGGCAGCGTGATGAAAAGTAAGATTAGTTTTCTGCGCAGTTTGCAAATAGGGGGTATGCTTAATCACGCTGATGGATTCGTTTTCGTCAAAATCCTCGGGGGGGATTGATATTTTCAAATTGGTAACCAGTCCTAATGCATTTTCATTGTTTCTGAGTTTTTTCTGGTAGTTGGAATGAGAGAAAAATACTCTTTCATGCCGAAGGATTAAGGATAGGCAAATTCCACCCTCGGGTTTTACCAAATTTGAAAACCCCTCGGGTGGAATTTTCCTATTCTACACCCCTTGGCATGAAAGTCTTATATTCTTCTGATTTGAAGAACTGATTGGTATTCAGTCGCTCAATTTTCTCATACAGCTATGAGTTACTTATCAGTTTGATAAGTACTTAAATAAATGTACGTGTATTCCATTTAGATGGCTTTTCAGTTGTTCTAAAGTAGCAGTATTACTGATAATTTTTTAGGACCGCTTTGTCGTAGTGTCAAATTGATAAATATACTTTGTGAATTGCTGAGAAATTAAATCAGCTGGTATTATTCTATTTAATACAAGAGAAATCATGATTCAATTTTGTATTTTAGCTGTTGTGAGAAATTTTATTCATTATTTGCTTTTTATAGCAAAAAAAATATGAATTTGCATTAATGCCTTTATCTGCTGGTGTTGACTGGCAATCTCACGTTGCAATGATTATTATACACGGTCCCATATTCGGCTGATCACTGTCACTATCTTGTCCATACTGTAGAGCTACCCGGTAAAGGGCGCGGGAGACCCAGATTACCCGCTATCGCCCTGTTTACTTCCCCATTAATCTGTGTTTACTCACATCTGATTGGCACGTTTTGATGGACAATATTGTCCCCGGAGCTGTTTCCCATATTTGTCCTAATCCGATGAGAAGATAAAATCACATAAACCATCCGATGGAAAAATATCTAAATTGTCTCAAATATGCTAGAGCCAACACAGAATTATAACTAAATTGAATCAAGAGTCATTAAGTAAAACAAGCATGACCCATTATATAGCGTGCTGTGTTGAGGGTAGCGGGCTCTGTCGGGTTGTGTTCGCGGTATTATGCGATATGGTGATATTAGTCATCTGTAGATCTACTGTTTAAAGGCCTGGTGAGACCTAGTATTGCATTTTGTTTTGTTGCAATTTGCATCCCGATAAGCGAAAGGGGGGAATTATGGGATGACCAAATTACGAAATTGGATTATTTGCTGCCGGCAGATGTGTGTGTCTGTCATGCTGCGCTCTGTATAGTGATTAACGTGTCTGTATTGTACCTATGTGCTGGTAGAGGTATGGATGAGTATGGTATGTTGGGGAAGCAACCCTACTTCAGGGCATGTATACCTGGTATCGGGTACAATAACAACACAGCATAAATTGTGATGCAGAGTTATCTACTCCTGATTATATATCAATGGATGGAAGTTTCTACTGTTGTGTTATCTAATGGGTTATAGTTATGGACATTATTTTGGATGTTATAGTATGATTTTAAGAGCTATTTGCTTACTATTGTATTGTTAGTAGTTATATGAAATATGAATTAATTAATTACATCAATATGGAACGCTGAAACAGTTCCTATTATAAAAAGATGAAAAAGCAACAACAAAAAAAATAATTACTTTCATAGACCTTTTCAATTAGAGAACTAAAAATGGAATTTGTAATTGCTGTTGTACATAGATTTTAAGGAAAAGTCGTAGGTGTATACATAATGTTTTGTGAGCCCAATAATCAACAAATGGGCATAAAAACACAACAGAGCACAGTTGATTTAATACAATACACGATACACTCTGTTATTTCTATTGTAAAGGACAGACCAATAAAACCTTGTCGTAAATCATAATTCAAGTAAATTTGGTCCAGGTAAAACTAACGAGAGAGATCTCGGCTAACTGGCTATGTGTATGTACAGGAGACGGATCGCGTTTAGATATTATTGCCTCGGTGGCGTTCAGGCGTCCGATAAATTTTCGTGATGATTTTGATAACGTCAAAACTCTTGAAAAGATTTGGATGATTCATGCCCTGTTCCATTCAACACAAAAATGAGTGTTTTCTTTTGGAATAAAAGGGCAGGCCTATCACAAGTGCGTTTTTCAGGGACAGAAGAGGGTTTATGATAATAACTTCACATTTTATTATTGGCTGACCAAAAATCACGTTGACTGGCAAGGTTATAATCTTACATAGATTTATACAATAAAGCATCCTTTAGTGAAAGGATTTTTCAGGGTTATGAGGAATGTGTTTTCATTCTGGATTTTAAACAGATCTAACCTGAACCCTGACTATTGTGATGTATTTATGTAGGGATTTCGATTCAAGTCGAAAGGTTTAACAGCACTGATGAGATTAAACTCGCATGAATACTATCCTTTTACCCTACTTATTGATTCCAAAGGGCACTGGCTAGCCTTTTATGGTCTTATTTGTGGTGTTAGGGACTGTCTCCTTTCCCTTATGAAGATGAGTGAAACAGAGAGAGAGAAATATAGAAATAGTGATATTAAGATAGAAATAATATTTTATCATTAATGCTGCATTTCATTGATTTGTCAATTCTTCATTAAAAAGGGGTTTTGCTTTGAAGGCTTGATAACACAAATGTAATGCTAAACATAGCAGTTTGAAAAAAAGGGGCCCTTTCATGTTAAATGAACTGTTCGTGATAGAAAAGTGTATTTCATATTCTGACCCACACTACCTCCCAGGATTAAATTGTATGTGTTTTAATACAATATTATGAGAACGCAAAAAATAGTTTCCTCTGCAAAGAATTGTATCATATGATACTTGACAGACTGTAACAATTGCTTCAATGGTATAATTCAAAAATCCATTTCTTCTGCACTAATGGCAGAAAAAAGAACCGGAAGGAAAAAACAGCTGTAAATCTCTCCTGAGGCTAGGACCGTATCAACCAACTTTCAATCATCCGTTGGTATCGTATGTCATCTAACATTTTAAAATCTACGGGAGCAAAGTGGGTTTTAGCATCACAGGCTCGGAAATCAATGGAATTGACCTGTTATGAAAGGCTACAGAAACTATTATTCAAGAGACCACTACCTGTATGCGATGAATATTTCAACGTAAATGAATCTATATTTCATGACTCTAAACAAGAGTGTTTCATTGTGGGCCTGCGTTTATCCCATGCGAGGGCCGGATAACTTTTGTCGTTAATCATACTGAGGAGCAACTCAACTGTTCAATAATCAGCGATTTCAGATCCACGACAGTATGTCAAACAGTATGCCAGACGCAAATTATAGTTTGTAGTCACGATTAGAGTGCTGCCCCTTGGGATCAAGAGGGTTAGTGTACCCTGCTGATCACAATTATATGTTGGGACACTGCTACTTTTTATCCTCGTCATTTTACTAGATAGAGAATGTATCATTTCATTTCTTTATTATGTTGATGACCAGTTTGTTTTTTAGGAGAACAGTATCTGAGAGAGATATATGTAAAATCGGGGGGGGGGACCATTTTATTGAGGAAAAATAAATTTGGTCGAAGATTGTTGTCCTGATTAACAACAATTCATCATTGGTAATTGGCTGATTAAGTCTGTTCATTACATAATGGTCGATTATATTTATCACAATTCATTATCATAGAAAACCCTAAAATAATATTTCTAGATGGTACTGTTAAAAATATAGCAAAGAAATCCTCCACAAGTTATAGGAATGATGTGCTAATCTTTAAATAAAATTAATATTATAGTTGTAAAAAATTGTCATTGAACCTTTTAATAGCCAGACTATTTACATTACTTGTAATGTTTGTTTGCAGACTTTAAAAGATAGAAATTTTGATTGGATTTAAAGTGTATAACAGTTTACACAAGCTGTTGACAATACAGTGCAGTGACCTTTCCCTATCTATGCAAATATTGCATATTTACATCATAGCCATATACTGACACAAGCAATTACACATAATGCCTTGATTTATGTAAATTGTCCCCGCATAAACGGCCTGATACAGATAGTGCTACACAAACTTTATATGCTTTGTTAAACAAACCTATAGAGTATAGAATGTCTGTTTTATGTAACCAGTATGATGGCCAGTCTCTTTAATATTTATTTGCAATTTACTCTTGTGAAAATTATTAGTGTTTGGTGAAATTAATAACATATGGAATAAAGGGGGAGATATTTGCATTGTATTAAGAGTTTTGTGATATTATATGGTACAAAAAGGGAAGGTCTCCTTTCTGCATTTTTTTCAATCTTAAGAAGTTCCCCACCCAAGTATTTGTCACACATAACATAAAGTTTCTTTCATCTGTTACAAAAATAAAATTCACTGTTTTAACATTTTCTTCAAATTGTGCATGGTAAGATGTTATTAAAATCTCATTGATATTAATCGTGAAATCATTATTACAACTTACTTTTATTTTCCAATATCCTTTGTGTCAGTTAAACAAATTAAACCAATCAAGTTTTATAGTTGAAGTTAAACTAAGAGTATTAATGGATTAAAAGTATTGTCCTATTAAATTCAAAAATGTTATTTATCAGCCATAAACTTTTCTGTTTAAAAATTTCACATTATTATCATAATGATTTTATAATTAATGATATCAAATTCATACTCAAGGGAAGCTTTGGGTATTTTCACCTGTTGTTATTACTGACTTATACAATTGAGTATAATGTAAGCATGATAATAGACTAATTTGAATAATTAATTTGTTGTCTCCTTTTGAGTGGTTGAAATTTTAACATGTTTTTCACCTATGTTATGAAATGTGTACTGCTGTGTATAATTAAGGTGTAAATTTTGTTATAGCCTTTATGTAATTACTCCTCCATTCACTCAAACTGCCCCTAGTTCCTTTGATCTTTCATTCTCTTACAAGCTGTGAAGGGATCCCTTTTCATCTTGCCCTGAAAACCCAACAGCTGGCAGACGACAGGTGTTGAAGAAATTGTTGAGCCAATCCAGCCAGCTGATTGGTCATACCACAGGGGCATTGACCAATCAGGGCTCATGTAGCATAGTTCAAATGGGATTTGTTGTACTTTGTTCTCCATGTACACACATGGGACATGGATGAGTGGAGTGGACTGCTATATGTGTACATACATACTGGACTATGTATATGTCACTGTTTGTTGATTACAACTAGAAACTCACACCTTGGAGATGAAACTATGTGATTTTTGACAGTTTCCAGATGAAGGAAATCTCTATGCTTGTACTGTGATAATATTGGGTTTGTGTTTATAACAGTTGTGTGTATTATCTAGTCTCTGTGTTACTGTTATAAATTCCCTATCAAATTTCTCACTGTGGATGTTTATGTTGTCAAAACCAGAAGACACATCAGGTTAAATGTAACCTTTTGGATTTAAAACCACCAACCAAAACAAAAGAGCAATATTTGCTGTGAAGGAGTAGAGATACACTGTTGGATTTGTTGTTAAATGTCAATGGTTAACATATCTGGGTCAGTTTTTATCAGTGTAGATTCTGGCTGGAGTAGCTGACCCCCACTGCCAGCTCTACAGTGGGTAAAGTGACTGCACATGTTTTTCATTAGCTGGCATTTAACAGGATTACTCTACATAAATAAATAGATACTGGACTGGAAAGAATTAAATCTCCTCATTTTTATAGGCCAGTTTTGGAGTTAAATAATTTCATAACTTCATGAAAGTTTTCTGGAGAAAATGAACTGAATGGAATTCCTTGGTGCTGTTTTTCATATAATTTGAACTGATATCCATATTCAATTTTGAACATTTGAATTGGAGTGAATTTCTTTCAAACAGAATCAAATGTTGTGAAAGTGGCCTGTTTTATCACATAACGTGTTGAGGGATTCTTCTATTATTCATGGTGTGACTATTATATTTCATGGAAATTTATATAAATGTGTGTGACAGAACTCCAATTTGAAAGTCATTACAAGCAATAGGCCAGCAGGATGAGTCTGGATGACTGACAGTAGAACAATAATTTCATCAGCTTTGGAACAATTTTGTCACCATGTAGCAGGAGATCTGACAACAGAGCATCTAGTGGAAAGGACACAGGGTAGCTGTGGAACGTCGGTAGTGTTTGTAAACCATGAAAATGACTAACCTAACCATAGGAGATGACTTCAGTGATGCAAGTCCCCTATCTGAGGTAAATATGCGTACAACATTGTGCCCCCCTCCACCACTTACCCACCCCTTGATAATTAGATAATACCCTTCCTTTCAATATCCAGTCCTATTTTTTACCCCTTTTTCCTTCTCTTCAGTTTTTGTATGATCTCTAGATCTCAGGGCCCTCAAAATGATGAGAGAACTAAAGATCATCATCTCCAAATCTAAGATATATATGTAGACATCCAGAATTAAAGTGATATCACCTTTTATTTCTCACCAATCCTCCACAAATGTAAGTGATGTTTTAGCACACCCAACATTACATATCCTGCTATCCAATGCTGACATCCAAAGTAACACCACTTTAGTTGTCATTTGCCAATAAACATCCCACTGGACTGACACCCACCTTCTCCATGTCCAGTGGCCACTACCCAAACACTACCCTGTAACTAACTACCCTGTAACTAACTACCCTCCAATATATATCCTAATGACATCAAA
This sequence comes from Chlamys rubida, assembly GCA_032359455.1. Taxonomy (NCBI): domain Eukaryota; kingdom Metazoa; phylum Mollusca; class Bivalvia; order Pectinida; family Pectinidae; genus Chlamys; species Chlamys rubida. The sequence continues at coordinate 349 of JAUMHH010162579.1, read as the reverse complement.
CTGGTACCCTATCCCTCATCACCCCAACTAACAGATACCCTCTAATATATATCCTAATGACATCAAACTGGTACCCTATCCCTCATCACCCCAACTAACAGATACCGGTACCCTCCAATATATATCCTAATGGCATCAAACTGGTACCCTATCCCTCATCACCCCAACTAACAGATACCCTCCAATATATATCCTAATGACTTCAAACTGGTATACTATCCCTCATCACCCCAACTAACAGATACCCTCCAATATATATCCTAATGACATTGAACTGGTACCCTATCCCTCATCACCCCAACTAACAGATACCCTCTAATATATATCCTAATGACATCAAACTGGTACC
>JAUMHH010162568.1:5362-17391 GCA_032359455.1 Chlamys rubida | reverse complement strand
GTACTTGTGGCTTTAATCTGCCGACCTGTACTTGTGGCTTTAATCTGCCGACCTGTACTTGTGGCTTTAATCTGCCGACCTGTACTTGTGGCTTTAATCTGCCGCCCAGTATTTGTTGTTTAAATAAGCTGCCACATAATTGTGGCTTATAATCGCCATTCTTTGCTTTTGGCCTCAATCAGACACTTTGTGCTTTGCTTGTTGCTCTTATCCTTTTGACCTGTCAACTTGTACGTGTTTTTTAACCTGTCAACCTGTACGTGTGTTTTGACCTGTCAACCTGTACGTGTGTTTTAACCTGTCAACCTGTACGTGTATTTTGACCTGTCAACCTTCACGTGTATTTTGACCTGTCAACCTGTACGTGTGTTTTAACCTGTCAACCTGTACGTGTGTTTTGACCTGTCAACCTGTACGTGTGTTTTGACCTGTCAACCTGTACGTGTATTTTGACCTGTCAACCTGTACGTGTATTTTTACCTGTCAACTTGTACGTGTTTTTAACCTGTCAACCTGTACGTGTATTTTGACCTGTCAACCTGTACGTGTGTTTTAACCTGTCAACCTGTACGTGTATTTTGACCCGTTACCCTGTACGTGTATTTTGACCCGTTACCCTGTACGTGTGTTTTGACCTGTCACCCTGTACTCGAATCAATATTGTATTGTATATATAACTATTGTTTAAGAAAAAGGTTTTGGCATTTTGTTGCAATATTGTAAATGAGAATTATGTTGAATTTTCAAATATATATCTTGTTTTATTTTCATTCATACATGTAACATATTGGAAGACCCCTTTACAGTCAAAGTTCGCTTACATACAATGCTTTCCTGCCCTGTCTACCTGAGAGCGTTCGACACACATTACCTATATAGGGGTAATCATGAACGGAAGTCGGTATACAATCTATCAATCAATACGTGTCCTCGACTGAAAACCTTCAGACATATGTTTGTAGAGGGACACTGATCTATCAATGAACGGCTCCGAAAACCGATCTATGTTTGTACACCGGCATGGCCGACTTACACCGGTATTGCCAATACAGCACTTCTCCATGACTGGATCCCAGTTTGTAGATTATAGTATAACCCTGTAAGTGTAAGGTAAGATTTAAATGTCTCTTTCATGAAAAGAACTTGAAGGCAAATATACTGGCCCTTATATAATAAATTTCGGCCAAGGCCGTTGATATTCGATAACAAGTACCAATGATCACTGACATCTCCATTCACATTCACTAACATGTCTATATCATTTTATAGGCGAAGGTTGGCCTCGTTCCCTGATCTAAAAAGTCACCAGCCCGCTTCCGTTAGGTTACCTCAGTAGGTCTACTACATACATGGACAGTTGTAGTTGGTGCACATCTGTCGTGAACAGAAACATTGTTGCAAAATGTTTATTGCTTTGACCAACCACTGACAACCTGTCCTCGGGTAACTAAGGTAAATGTAACTGTTTGACTCAGTCACGTTAATATTCCAATCTGCAAATTAATATATCATGTAATTCGTTTTCTGTCAATACGTAAAACACGTTTTTACGTAAAAAGTCACGTCATTGAGTTCACCTGTGATGCGTTGATCCTTTGTTACAAATAGAAAAGACTTCCGGTTTAGTGTACCAGGCCGTCAATAAATGTCGTTTCCGACAAATCACCTTAGGTTTTGTTTCGTTTTTTTGTTGTTGAGAAAACATAAACGTAGACAGCTTTTAGTAGGCAAGTGTGGAAACAGTTTTTTTTTTGGTTGGATATATGAGCCGCGAATGCATTTTACGTTTGAGGTAGCTCTCGGCCGTTATCTCGGCGCGCTAGGATATTGTGTGGCCTGGACGTGCGTGCATTTCTTATATAGAAACTGAATCTGGCGCGATATCAGCTGTAGAGATATGAGTATCAATCAGACACTTCATAAAGATATAGAGCATTGGGATATAGTAACAACGTCTCACAGCCAGTGGACCAGGCAGTGAGGTATAGTAGCAACGTCTTACCGCCAGTGTACCAGGCAGTGGGGTATAGTAGCAACGTCTTACCGCCAGTGGACCAGGCAGTGAGGTATAGTAGCAACGTCTTACCGCCAGTGGACCAGGCAGTGGGGTATAGTAGCAACGTCTTACCGCCAGTGAGGTATAGTAGCAACGTCTTACAGCCAGTGGACCAGGCAGTGGGGTATAGTAGCAACGTCTTACCGCCAGTGGACCAGTAAAATGGATAACAATAACTAGGAATGTAAAAGACGCGATCGACTTATAGCTGTCACTGGTTTAGAAAGAGAGGGTGGTCAGCTAATAATAACGGATACTGGGTTTAGACAAACTGTGATTAGCTAATATTAACGGATACTGGGTTTAGACAAACTGTGATTAGCTAATATTAACGGATACTGGGTTTAGACAAACTGTGGTGGTCAGCGATTTGTAACTGATGCTTGATAAGATCAAGGAAAAAAAACGAGCGTGTTTGTTGGATAACAATTTTAAACTAGCGAACATTCTTGAAAACTTTATGTTGGGGTAGGAATGAAGACCCTTACTAAGCGTTAAATCACAACACGTAAATGTATGGCGATGCAGTATCTGTATCATCGTTTTCAGAATTCGTATCTGAAGAGGTTGCACTATTGATGTAACGTGATGTGAGATAACAACTCCAGATAAGTAGGCCTTCACAGCGCTGTAGAGATTTCTTTGCGCCAACATGAATGAGATGTTTAGGGTTGAGCGTAGCCTATAATCTAATGCCTCTCCCAGTCTGCCTTGTTGGTTCTACCTCGACTGGAGGTTGGAAAAACTTGCGGGGTGTCCCAGGATTGTGCCATTAAATGCATATCCTACTTTACCTACATGATACTGCTGACTATGTTCTGATGTTAGTGTCATACGGTGACTTGTGTTTCTACACACCTGTTTGGGGGGCTGCAGCTCAATGATAAAAATAGTACCGGGTAGAGGAAAAACACGCAAACGAGATTTCGTATTAAATTTTAGATTAAAAGCTTAAAATAGTTTACGAATGAGGTTATATTGCTCATAATTTTAGTTGATCGAAAGATAAAAATGTCGATATCGTATGAAAAGGTAAATCAACGACAAAATCACCCAATACGCGTACAGACACAGGCACGTGATCGATGATAATTACATACAAACACTAGGATCAAGTAGGATACATCTTTTTTTCAATGACATTAAAATTATAAACACCTGCGTGACATCTCCTCGCCCAGGTAAACAGATACCACTGGAACTGATTCAGACTTAGACAGAAACTAACTTGCATGGTTAGATTATATTACCAGAAACAATATATCTCTAGATCCATTTTATATCATTATGAACAACATAGTCATGAGTATTTGAATATATTGGATTGCCTCCTGGACGACTGTGAGCCAACTTGTACAGTGAACATCCTGTCTATGTAGGTGGTTAACACAACGTGGCTATGCTAATGAGGGACCCCCCGGGGGCCACCCTCTCCTGCTTTGGTGCAAGGCTGAAGAGATATCGTGATCATTTAAAACAATTTGCATTACAAACATTGCTCGTGTGCATCCACAAATAGTAAATAGGTAGTGAGGAAAGATAGGGTTGTTCGTAAGACCTTGGTGGGTGACTAATTAAAGTTAAAACAAAATAAGCATTACCGTTAAAGCAAAAGTTACAACCAGGTGCTAACTTTCTAATTCTAACGGGAAAGTTTTAAGTGTAGAACAGTTTGACCTCTCCAATATACAGAGACAACCTTATACTACAGTGTCTCCTGTCAGAACTGGTTCTTCATTGACTTCAGGGGTAGACTATGTACGATTTATCATGTAGTCATAGTTTGAGATTACGTGACCAATTTCTTTATTTGTGACCCAGTTCACTAAACGTGCGCACTAATATGAATGATAGGGTTAATCGGTCTTAAGTGCTGATATTTGGGTTTAAATTAATATGTTAAATATTGGATTAAGAAAATGTTCGATTAGGAATATAAAGTAAATAGTCTAAGTCTGACAGGTCCCATACAGTGCGTACTACATGTCCCTACCGACGTCTGCACTCTTAGTCACAAGAGGATTGTCAGAGTTTAGAATGGCTACACTATAGGGCAAATATTAACCTTCTTAAGACAAGTGTTTTACTGCCAAAATCCACCGGCTATACGAAGCATAGTTAGTTATACGGGCTTTTTTACTATTTGTCTTTGCCCGTTATTTTTTCCATTATTTCTGAAAACAACTCGTCTGTTCGATTTTCAAATAATTTTTCGTCCATTTGAAACATTTGAAATACAAATGCCATTAGATTGAATTCCAGTCAAACTAACGGCGTTTATAAAGATGTACTTGTAGCATATAGCACTGTAGTGGAGCTGGGGAGGTGACACTGAGTCCCTCGGACCCCAGCCAAACCTACAGGGAACAGTGACACTAGGATGTGAACACCAGGGTTTGATATGACCAGTTTTAGACATGTTTGACACGCCCTTTGCGAGAAAGAGCAAGAGCTTATTGAATGTGCTCGTCACTACTAGCCCATCAGACACGAACGAACTTTGTAAAACAGCTAGTATCAGAAATCCTAATGATACCCACTCATCATTTGTGTAACCTAAAACTGGTTATGAACATATTTGTAGGATGTTTCCGCCGTTTGGTGGCCTTTCCCTACGGATATGGGAGAAATGCCAACACACAGAATGCATGTTACAAATGTACCTTCACTATTACACTCATATCGTAAACAGCACGTGTTGGTAGTTTAATAAGAAACATGATAGCCTCGTCGTTTAATGGGATACTGGTTTGAATTTGATTCATTCCTTAAGCTTCAGGTTATCTGGAAATGTTCACCTTCAGAATTGTTCCGATATCAGTCTAATAACATTGTCTGACGTCAAATTGGTCATACGTCGAATGACTAATAGAATCTTCCCCTACGTTGAGGGTGTGACAGAAAAATCTCCTACTCGAGGGGTGATATTTTTGGTTGTCTAACCCGAGGCTCTGCCGAGGGTTAGACAACCAACAAAAATCACCCCGAGGGTAGGAGATTTCTCTGTTACACCCTCAAGGTAGGGGATGATTATTTTTCTCCCATCCTATTATTTCACAGCTCCGCCGACAATAATCTGCTTTTGTTTGTAAACAAAAACACATGTGGGTATGAATATCGTCATTCACTTTTTATGACGTCATAATTACACCAGTGACACATTTTAATGACGTCACAATCAAACACGTGCTAATCGGCACGAGGCTATCTCCCCCTAGGGGGTGACAAGCTGATCTTTCCCGGCTGAAACGGGAGATACAGCTGTGAAGGGTGGGAGAAATAGTTATGACGTCAAAGGATGACTTTTTCTGACGTCAATCCAAGAATGACATACATGTAGTTATGACATCATTGTTCTTGTGTCAAATCTATTTTGATGTCAATTTAAAATCGACATTCCTCTAACCTCAGGCTGATTAATGTCAATTAAATGATACCAATCTAAGAATGACATTATTTTGACGTCAATGTAAGAATGTATTTTGACGTTACAATAAGAAAGGTATTGTTCTAACTTCAATCTGGTTTTACGTTAAACTAAGATTGACAGTGTTCTAACTTTAGCTTGGCCTGACCTCAGTATATGGCTGATATTGTTCTGACGTCAGTTTAGAATGATATTCTTCTGCCGTCAAGCTTGGTCGAAACATCACCCATAATACCTCCCATAAACTAAAATAGATTTTTCTGTTTGATTGTATCAAACTGCCAAGCTTACTATAGTTTCCTATGTTGGTCTCCGTGATTACAAATCGTAGCTGTATGTATGATAAGTTTCACCACCGTAAATTAAGTCCCCACATTTAAATAGCCCTACACGGACTACTGGCGGATTACGATTTACCTCTATTGATGCCCGTCACCGCCCTCAAAATCATCTTCTAAGATGCACCCACTGTGTCGGATAGATTGCGGTTTTATACACGTCAATAAATGTCACAAAAGGAGATTCCTCGAACAGTTGGTTATTCTACTAGTCAGTCTGCACATGCTCGTGCCCTGATACGTAATGTCGGGCGTTATCATCACGTGACACGAGCTACGTCATAATGCACACACATCGGTTAAGTGCTCAAACATTTGTGTGCAATGTTGGGAATTTAAGAATAAAAAATCCTATGAAAGTAGAATGTGCCAAACGTATGTTTCTCTTTCAAGTGTAATTAAGATAGTAAGATGAATTCCACTTTAAAAGCATCTACATTGGTTGTACGTGTGTGTCCGCCTCATTTATCTAAGGTAATTTGGAACCGAAATCAAGGCTGTTAACTTCCCGTATGCATGCACTGTTGTGAGAATTAGACTTCTCTCGGAAATTTTTCTCCCTCGCAAACAGGTGCGCGAGGTTTACGTAACTTGTGATATGGATGTGCTGGAATGAATGTCAGAATATTGGATACTTATACCATATTAATATCGTTCTGAAAAGAAATTATAATTCATGATTAACCAGCTTCGTAGATGAAACGATTGCTACACAGACAGACACTAGGTCATGTCGGTTTGAGATTATTGAACTCAAATGTAACTACAGTAATATTTCAGCATCGTTCCTACTGAGGACGGCAGGCTTCCAACACGCTTAACGTGTTGAATACTACATGTATTTTTGCTTATACTGTTCGATTTGAGCTATTGTTTGACTGATATCTGCAATACAATTAATAAAGGCTTGCTCCAAATATCATTATTTCCGTGATAGATATTGACTGTTGATGACAAAAATAAAACACGCCGGTCCGAGAGATGCACATTGATGAGTGTTACATGTCTGCTTGCTATCATGATCTCTTTGAGAAAGTTCTAAAATCAGAAGCGTCGATGAGAAAGCTAACAACACAACAAAGGCACCTTAAAAGGACCCGGTACGTTTCGTATGTATAAGCTGTTAAAGAGTAGATTAGTTCATACAATAAATAGGTAATGAATGAAATGCATGTAGCTGATTAGTCAAGGCGCGGAATAATCGATCGGCTACACACAAGAAAATCAGGTGTGTGATCTTCGGTACACTCTGTAATCAGGTTTCTGTTTGAGATTGTGGAATGCTGTTTTTGAAGGGAAGTCGTTCATTATTTAGATATAACAGGGGAGATACTAAACCTGCTTCTCTTTGACGTGACGAAACTAGCAGGTTATACATTGATTAGATAAATAAACAAAATTTCCATGTGAAATCTGACAGCGATACTGATATGATGTCAATTAATTACATGCTTTCAGACACTCTATCGTGTTTAAGATCAGAAGTGAAACCTTCTTTAAAGTTTTATGTGTCTTTTAAAAGAAATCAAAGTGTACCTTTATGGATGTCTACACATTTTATTTGATAATGTGGGCGTTGCGGGCACATAAAGGAATGTTAGATCTGTCTTGTGTTCGTCAATGAAACATCTATTTGTGAAGTCATTAATTTGATCATCTTAACATTCTTTGGTATAAACTATTTTAGAATCATCGAGCCAATATATCAAACCTATGAACTGACGTGTGTTTTGTGGAGATGATGTATCAACAATGGGACAATGAGTAATACAAGAGCTATTTTACGTTACGTATCTCAATAAAGATTCCATTTGAATCCAACAAAGCTGGCAACGTTGTGTTGACATTGTTAGTTTCGAACTTTTAATAGATAAATGCATGATGAATTTCTCAGAATTTATGCAAATGTAACAATTACTTTACAACATTGTATTACGAAATGTTCAACATAGAAATATCTGTAAAACTTTGACAATTATATGTAAAAGTGGGGTGGTTTGGCAGTCTCTGTATTACATATACGACATAATGCACATGAACGAACGATTTCGTCAACATATTGGTATGTGCACGTGATTTACCTGATAGAGGTTACGTATTTAGCTGACATCTAATACTTGTCTGGCCTGCGTGTTTTTTTTGTACACCTACCCCAGCATGCTCTCCGTACATTGTATGACACCACCAATCTCACAGTCAGCCCACGTGTCGGTGATCAGCACATTTCTAGTGTAAAAACTAATAACGTCTAATCAATTCATAACAGCTGATTTGTGTGTTTTCCCATGCTGTCAACATATAATAATAAGTAATATATTATAGTGTATTTTAGAGAAATGGCGTCAACAAACGATCTATCTTTCATGTTTTACGAGTGATTTCCTGGTCTGTGATATATCGGCGACGCCGTCACTGGGACAACCACCCATGGGCATATATATCTATTTATGCAGAATCTGGTCCCGGGGAGTGAGGCCATCCCAGGCCGGACCTTGTGCCCCGGGATACCGTGTCCGCGTCCATAGGAGAGGGACAAGGCCCGTGTCTCATGCTCCGTGTTGAGGATTTCCGTCAGAGGTTCCAGATGCGGTACAACCGATGGATCGTATGGCCCAAGGTTTACTAAAAACTGAACATATGAAGTATAAACTAGCAATGATACCTCGGCTCTCACTCATCGACTGATTGTCGTGTGATTTCGTTCGTCTTTTGATCTGTTTGATGGGCATCAGTGGGTTAAGACGGCATAACTCCTTCTCGTAATAGTTTATCTATTAACATAACCTACACGAATTGTCAGGTGGGACTTCCTCCATATATACCCGTTCTACAAGGTTTATGGCAGTTTTCTAACACACTATCAATTTAAAGTACATGATTTTCAATTTACAATTATATACGTAAGTGCTTTCCTTGAATGCGTCACAATCGCTTATCTGATTGACGTGATAGCGTATGTTCTATATTTCTCCGATACACATCTTTATATTAATTTGAAAAAAAGAAATTAGCATATTTTAACAATTTACGGCCAATTGCTTGTAACAGTTCTATTTTCATTTGACACACATCAGACCGAAAATAATATGTTCCAGTACACTGGCGGTCTGTCTTCAGTTTACTGTAGCCTGCCGCCGGTCTTAAACATGTTATACCGCGTTCTGCCTTCCTTTACCATGGCAAACGTCATATAGCCCTCCCCTCTTTAATTATGTTTTTCAATGCCTAAATGGTGCTTTCTGTAGTGATTGTTTTCGTTACCCCCGGGGCGTTGTACTTTACACCTGTACACGCTGTCTCGGCTACATAAGTACGTACATGTACACACATCTTTGCGTACAACCGAAACTATGTCGTCTAATTAGGAGAGGTTTTGCATCATCGTCATGCGAGCATGGTAATGACTAATGTACCAAACATGCTTTCTCACCTACCGACAAGTAGTAATTAACCGGTGTTTGATATGTGCGAGAAAACAGCACCACGGTCGTCGACTACGGTACTTATCAAACCTCAGTAATAACAACAATCAACGACCCGTTTGTCGTGTCTAGAATGGGTTACGACAACCTGTGTCAAACACAAGCTACAACATACGTGGCAGAAACAACAAGCCCTGTCTAGAACGAGGTACAACAACCTGTATCTAGAATAAGCTACAACACTCTAAGTAAGCTACATATAACGAACAACAACACGCGTCAAGGAAAAGCTACGAATTACGTGGTAAAAACAACGCCTGTCTAGAACGAGGTACAACAAGCTGTATCTAGAACGAGGTACAACACGCTGTATCTAGAATAAGCTACACAAATAAATCAGTTGTAATCAAAGCAGCAACAATCCGTCCAGTAAAATAATTATATCTATGGATTGGTTTTAATGCGCTTCGTTTTTAAAAGAGACAAAAATGTAAATACCTCTGCAAAGCTGCCCTTTAAACAAACATAAATGTAACGGAACATGCAAAACATTACAGTATAATTAAACGCAATATATATAACCAGTTTATTATTATAATACCAGTTCATATCATTATACCGGGATGGAAGAATACGAGCGAGTTTGGCTGCCATTCTTGTTCAATTAGGATCATTTACGACAAGCATTCCATCGATACGTCTGCATATTGTGTGTTGTAACATCAAAACTGTGCCAGTTAACGCGGTCCTTGGTTCCTCAAGGCCGACAATTAAAAGATAAGTGTTCGTTGTGTGTGTCATTTGTTCGTTTCAACAACAGCTATCGTTCATCGTGTGAGTGTGTTTATGTAATCAGTAAAGTCTACGAGTACACCTCTTTTTCATCCTATTCCAATGGTAGTGTAACGGCCCAGTAATGTTCGAAGGAAACGCTAGGACTTTGGTAAACCTCAAACATAAAGCGTATGTCAAAAGCATTAACACCGTGCCTCGATGATAGATGGAGATCCAATGTTAACAGACACAACCCCGAATGGAGGGCAAAGAGGCAACACTTGTAAGCTTAATAGTGATTTAACATGTCCCCAACACTGTTCTCTACTTTACATAAAAACGCCTTTCTGCAAGACATCTTATTTGATATTCTGCAGTAAATTGCTTGGGTCGTTGCTCTTAGAGTCTGAGAGCTGTAATTGTGCTTGAAAACAATATTCTACATGTAAGATGTTTCGTGCACTAAACATGATAATGGTGTGTGCACAGTGGGTTCTCGCGGGATAAAAGGTAATCTTAAACCGTTTTGAAGAATAAAGAAGCACTTAAGAATAAAATGCTGCATTATTTCCATGATTTAAAAGGCCTCGTACAAAAACGGCTTCGGTTTGATTAAACTTGCAATGCAAAGCTGATGGAATAGGATCAGATTGGTGCGTGAACAACCATATGTTTAAAGCAGTAAGAGTATTGCACAGTGTCTTTACAATACAACCAAAATACATAATCAATTAAAAGAAAAAAAACAGGAACTGGGAGTAAAAAGGGAATATGAAAACCCTGGAAGAATAGTTTCATTCTTTTTATGTGCCACCAGCATGATTTACCGTGTAAAATCAAACAATGTCGGCAACCAACAGTTTAATAAGAACATGAACTCGTGAGCCTCTGTATTGTAGAACTGTGCATTCAATGCCCGAAACTTCCGTGCTATATTACAGTGTAGAACTTTGTGTTTGGTGCGCGAAAATTCAATGCTATTTTCGAACTTTGTGTTTGGCGCACGAAAAATTCCATTCTAGTTTAGAACTTTGTTTTTGGTGCGCGAAAATTTCGTACTACTTCAGAACTATTTATTTCATGAGCGAAACCCCCGTTCCAATTTGTAGAATTTGTATTTAATAAGAAAAACTCTCGTGCTATTGAAGACTTTCATATTTTGTACGCGAAAAATACTTAATGCATTAATTAGCGTCCGATCAGGCGTATCGAGTCAAACTGAACGGGGACTGTACTTAAAACTTACACATTATATATAGTGTTTTTATATATAAACGTATTTCTCATTGTTGTCCAATTATAGATGTTATAGTTGCATGATTGAAATTAATTAACATTTGTGTTATTGAAATCAATCAGTTGCATGACTAATGGCAGTGACACAAAAGGCGCACAGCAATACATAGCATTCAATTAACTGTTTTGACGATAATCCCGTTTATATTTGTGAAGTAAACAATCGTACCGAGTACGTAACGCTGTGGGGCAGTTCCTGTGGCGCCAACTCAATGCACATGCGTGCGGTTTGACCATACAAACTAGTTTGAGTTACGTCTGAACTAGATCGCCCACGATGTGTCATTTTAAACAATGATGTTTCACGTCATGCAAAGTTACTCTGAGGACATTTTGGCACCTTTCTCATCCGAGAACAATAACTAGTGTAAACAACACAGTATGTTTTGTTTATCAATTATTCTGTTACTTTTTTTATACTCCAAAAGTGCAACACTTATAATTGAATAGAAACTTGACAGTTATAGCATCTATTGTCCGTCATACTGTAGAAAACCCGCTGAAACTGTCGACCAAAGCTGCGACGTTATCGGCATCTGAGTTTGTAGGAATGAAGACTTGCCCATCTGAGTTTGTAGGGATGTAGACTTGCCCATCTGAGTTTGTAGAGATGTAGACTTGCCCATCTGAGTTTGTAGGGATGTAGACTTGCCCATCTGAGTTTGTAGGGATGTAGACTTGCCCATCTGAGTTTGTAGGGATGTAGACTTGCCCAT
>JAUMHH010162567.1:0-34754 GCA_032359455.1 Chlamys rubida | reverse complement strand
GTTGTACTTATTTTGTAATATATGTATTATACCCATGAGTCAGTTGACTCGAGGTTAATAAAGAATCTGAATCTGAAAAAATCACAGCCACCCGGCTAACCGATCACAGACGTCGTTACCACCACCCGTTCCCTGTCATCACACTCCCTTTCGATAATTAACACCTTAGTACCACCCCATCTCCCATATTTTCCTAGTTTTGTTCTTCCTTACCATCGCAACCTTCTTTTAACACTCGACTCCATTATATTTCAACCGATGACGCCAAAGTCATCACAAGCTGTCACATTTACAACAAAATTGCATGTATCAAAGTAATCTGATGACTGCGGTACAGATCGTAAATCATATATAGCATATCGGACGTAATACTGGTGGCTGATTCGATTCCTGTGCCAAGTACTGAAGCAGGCCTAGGAACGTGAACAACGCATAAGTGGCGAGATGTACACACGTGTTACGCAAAGTATGTAAGATACATGCACACGTGTACATTACAGAAACTACAGTGCAATAATTATATAACATGTACACACGGGTTGTGTATCGAGCAAAAAAAATGTAAAACCACGTGCGACATAAAGAAATAGGGACGTATTAACGACATTTAGATTCATGCTAATTTGCATTCAGTTCAGATTAAATTTGTATAAATTATAAGTTATGCTAATTAATACTCAGTCCAAGTTGTATGCAATGAACTTATGCTTATTAATATCCAGTTGAGGTTAAATGGGTATAAACTGTAGTTAAGCTAATTAGTATTCAAATGAGATGTAATAAATATACAAAGCATTACATTAACGTAAGATATTTCGTTTCATAAAACAACCGAGGTTGCACATCATTAAGTCAGGTACTAGTAGGCTTATAATCGAGATAGTTCGCACATATAATGCTGTATTTAATAATTGCTAAAAAGTGTACAATTCTATTCATTTACCATTTTTTTCTAATAATATTATCACAGACTTACATTTGGAATTTTCACCTTTGCATATTACGATAACAAAATTAATAAGACTAAATTGAAGGTACACGTTACAAATATTAAGTAATGTTGAATTAATAACTTAAAAGATTAATTTTGCTCCAAAATAGAAGAAAGGTGCTTTCCTCTAAAACCTTGGATAGCCCATGAAGCCATTATGGCTTATTTCCAGTGCGGTCCATGTGTGTAAAATGAATAAAGTTACATGAAAATGTGTAGTACATAAATGTATAAATAAGATGCTAAAGCTGTAGTTGGTATTCAGAAAAGATTAAATGTCGATAAACTGAAATTATGCTAATTATGATTCATTTGGGGTTAACACTTGTTAAAGTGAAGTTATGCTAATTGGTATTCAGTTGGGGTTGTTCATGTGTATCAACTAAGGTTCCGATAAAGACTTGGTTTCCAACCTTCCGGCGGGATGGTACAGGCAGACATCTGTTGGGACGGCGATCAGCTGGTGGTTTTGTTATGCGATAGCACATCACCATGAGCCCAACGACAATCGATGGTCCATTCCCCGCCGCCATCGAAATGGAACATTAGAGCGAGGAGACGTTATCTTAATTAGGTTGGCTTGTGATGAATGACACAAGCGACACGAGAATCGTGTTTTGATTCACTCCCCCGGCCCCAATGGCTGACAGGGTGTAAATCTGCTAACATTTTATTTATCAATTTCTTTCTGAGGAATTCATCCTTTCTCATATCGAATTCGATATACGTCCACCCAAAAAGATTTCCAGATGTCTGGGAATCAAGGAGATTGGAATTTACTTGATTTTAGGTTAATTTAGAAAGACATTGATGCAATTACTGTAATTGATGAATCTTTAGTGACAAATCGAAAAACAATTACACAATAAAAAGGTTTTTTTTTCAATTCATCTGAGGTTACTTCCCCTGAATGCACATTGCAGCTCATAGTCAAACCTCCCTATGTCGAGTTCGTTTTAACAGAAACATGCTTTGAGATAACCAGACTATTCTATTTGGTTAGACTACTGATGTAAAGCTTGTATACTGGACCAGAGACTTCGAGTGATCCAGTGTTCAATACATTCAAACACTGTAAACTATGACCAAACACGACCTCGAAATAACTGGGGTTTTTACCCCGATAAATCGCAGTTTATAACCACAAACTTCGATCGTACTAGAAAGTATAAGCAATGATCAGGGGGCGTAGCTGGCTTTTGTTCGGAGTAAATGCATTTCGGAGCGGATCTAGGGCAGGGCCTTAGTAAGAGGACAAGGGGGGAACAACAAGTAGTGTTTTTGTTTTGTTTTCGTTTTGTTTGAACATTTTGTGGATTCACCTACGTACCAGCGTAAAGGTAGCTACGCGCCTGATGGTCAGATAAAGACATAACGGGTCGATCACACATTACTCAAGAAGAAATGTGCTATAACCATACAGCTAGGTCTATATACTATATATTTTTATTTATTTTTTATTTTTCAGCAATTACGAAACAAGTTATTTCAACTAACATAAATAACTCTTGTTGGCCCGGATGTTAGCGCGCGTGGGGTCTTAATGTAGGAGGAAACCGGAGTACCCGGAGAAAACCCACGTAACCCACGTGGCCGGGCAGGTGACACCATACCATTTCACATCCGTTTGGTGAAACGAACCCCGGCAGCTAGGTCGTCCTTTGATCGTGTTGTCATGCTAACAAAAGTACACTTATGTGTAAAACAGTAGCGATAATGCTGCCATACACACGACTGTGATTGATATACGAATTGGAATGGTACAATGCTGGCTATCTGAAGAATGGAATTAATTTGATAAGATCCAAATCTGTTTATGGTTCAGGCTTGCCTGTCAATCTTCTAACTCAAATCGATTATGCGTACTGTTGTAGTATTATTAACCCCGAATACGGGTTTATAGAGATATTTTCCGCCCGGAAGCGTTCCTACAGTACAGTGTACATGTACCATGTCCGGCAATTCAAGAATTACAACTACACAAATGTACGTCATATTTTTTAATACTGAATTGCAGCAGAATAAAAACCAGTTTGACGGTTGACGCTGATGCTTTTGTTTCATTGCACTAACTGTAAATTATATATACATGTACAGACCAAACTCGAAAATGTACATTTTGTTTAATGTGTGTTGACGGAGTGGGTACCGTACGTAGGATAGTGGTACCGTTGGTCTAATCTAACATGCGGACAAACTAAACTCATATTTGGAACAAATAAGTCCATGTATCTTTGAAGTCTTGATTAAATATACAAATAAAGGAAATCCAATTTGTTTAAGAAAAGAAACACAAAAGAATATTGAGCAGGGTAATAATATCGGCGTAAGGTGTATAGGTTCGTGTTACGATAACAATTACACGTTATTAGATCTTTGAAGCGTGATACATCCGAGACCACTGTTCTGTCATGTGCTTATATCAATGAAATTGAAGAGAACACTTTTTATTTGTCTGAACTAATCTGGGTCGATGTTACTAGTAATCGATTGTATACACTGTAAGCTTGAAACTGTTGTATTACAAGCCATGAGAAATGCTTTTAGATGCATCCACATACCTCGGGGAACAGGACTAGTTACATCAACATTCTACAGATATATCTTATTTTGCATTCACTTGTCAAAATTAATATTTTGATTGCTTTTAACTGTTCGAAATAGGGTTGGATGCATCTGCGAAATTAAACATATCTTATGAAATAGTTTAAGTTTGTATCTTCATGTCCATTCGGATATATTCATGTGTAGCGTGTAAAACATTTAAATGACGTCACAAATTGTATTGATAACAAGCATCTGTCATCGTAATAAAACGACGGAAATTAACGATAGCAAGTGAAGTTGTAGTAAAGATACACCCTATCCTGTTGGTTGCAAATTGAAATATATTTAATTGCTAAGATTCTCTTTTCGGTCTGCTGTTGTGTAAAAAGCGAAATTGAAACCATATATATGGTATAGCTCAACAGAACTGAACAAAGCTTAAATGCAGAACTTTACCGATTAATTAAATTCCTCACGCAATGAATACATTTTGTATCAATTGGTGTTCACCATGTTGAACTGATCGCCGTAATTTGTGACGTAAAAGTCGTCGATATGGGCCGATGTCTAATCTGACACCTACACTGACTAGCCGGTGGTAATGATGTACGTAAACCAGCAGTAGAGGTGTCGGAAACGCTGGCGGATATTTGTCGTAGATTGATTTTTATCTTGTGCCAAAAAGTAATACCCGCCGTATAGATGGCGATTTACTGATGACCACGGTCAGAAAACATGTATCTGAGAATAGATGAAGAGAAAAGAATGTCACGCTATTCTGTAAGGAAGGCCCCTCGTTTTTACTGAGTCTACTATCGCTGTAATTGGCTTAGCGCGAAAGACGGCCACGCCATTAACCATTGACCATTTGTCGTGGACAGTATCACGACAGAGAAAGGAAATATAATGGCAACTGTGTGTCTGAGACCCTGTAGGAATTTGACACTTATTAATCTGCTTAAGATCAACAGACTCTGATTTCTCCCTGAGAGAGAGTTTGATTACTGCTATGGTAATTGTGTCAGTGCTTTGAGAACAATTACTAATTTGCATAATGGCATGCATGGAATTATTCATTTTGACACGTCCAATTCATTTGCAGTTGAATTAGAATTGAACCTGTGATTAACGGTGGAAATGGCTTTGCTCATAACTACATTTCCTCACCCATTTCTTCGTTTTATGCCTGCCTGCTGATAGAAGCTGTCTCTACCGTATATCGCCAATCCTAACCAATGCTTGTGTACTTAGAAGGGGAAACGACAGGTGAATATTTCCAGCATTTGTGTATCGGGAAAGAGAAAACTGAAGTGAATACTGTTTATTGCAAGTCAGGGAACTTCAGAACCCAGAAGAAAACAATACATGTTACTTTTGATGGACACCGAGTACAATAACAATAATGTGCTGAGTCGGAATAATGACAACCAAGGAACATAATATTAGTATATAAAAATATATAAATATAAAAAGTAAAGCTGATCATTATAGTTATTTTTTGTATGTTAAGAAACAAGCTAAGATGCATATACATTGCACTGACAGATGACGGCAGCGATGTGAATTTGTTTGCACATGTTACAGACTATATCTCCTATTTGTCACGGGGTTAGCAGAATGCTCAATCATTCCAACACAGATTGTCACGAACAGAAAAATTGTAACAGAATGCACATTACCTAAACTTTGTATTTCGCTGACAAGACTCTTTTGCATGCTTTAAAGCCACGCGTCTTTCAGGGGTCACTTTCATAGCATTTCTTGACCTTTCACAGACTCACGTTTTTCTCCAAGCTCCCAACAGCCGTCTCTAGTTTCACCTTTTGCCTAATCTTAACTGTAAACTTCCTTTATTTGAATTCAATGACGGATTTATCTGTATACAAATGCCCAGCGGAGCAGCAACATGTCTCTAACATAACGTAGTGTCTTTAAAGCGCACTAAAATCGGGACTGCCGTTAGCCGCATACGGGTAGTCAATGACAAACGGCAATGGTAAATAAAGAGAAACAGAATTTACCGAACCTGACTATATCTCTATCAGCAATATCTCTGTCGACACGTTGTCGCTAGTGTTGGAGGTATAACAATTCTAAACGGACCAATCTTAGCCCAAGAGTCCTATGTGCTATCACAATGCGGGCCTCAGAATTAAGATAAATGGGGAAAACGAATAGCTTACAAGAAAGAACGCAAAAACCGTAAGAAACGGATTACAATGTAACAAAAACTGCTACCTCAAAGGCTTGAGTTACGAATGCTTGATGAGACCTTCGCTACCGTTAGTATGACTATCTACAGGATTAAGTAAATACCTTGTCCAGTTGTCTGGGAGATAACTACATTGTATGTACGCGTGAACACAGGCAGAGTGTCTTTCCTGAATTACAGCACTAATCAATTGGCTCGTCACAAGTATGCTTACTAACCCGTTGTTGTCCTTTTGGTATTCATTTCATGAATCGAACGTAGTTTGAAATATAGCTGCAGCAAATGAACAATGAAATATGAATTTGATTGTGTCAAAACACAATGGGATCTAGTAGTTTGAAAGGATACATCGTTACATCATATGATAATAGGAGAACTCACTACAATTTGTTAAATGTTACTGTGAAATCACAAATTTTCGTGGAGTTTTTAATTTCGTGGGTTTCGTGGATAATCTTCGTCCACGAATTCATAGGCCCACGAAATAATTACAAGGTCAATATCAAGCAATTCTCCGTGTGCGTGGGTACTCGTAATCCACGAATTCATGTACTGTACCAACGAAATGGTGTTTTGTGTAGAAACCACGAAATATTGGCCCCTCGAAAATATCTGATTTCACAGTAAGAAAAGTCACTACAGGATGAATCAAACATAGCACCTCATCAAGTTACTCTAAATCAATGTATAGTTGTTGGACGTGTATCTAAGCTTTTATTTACAAGCAGAAATGTTAAAGACTGAATACATTTCATGATTGACAGACGCATTTGACTGAGGTAAATATAGGATGATTATCATTCCGTCCTTAATTAAAATTCACACGCAATTGTCGATTGATGGTAAATCGAAAAAGTATTCGATAGATAAATTGAGAATATGTTTCAATTTATATTCTACTTCGGTGCATGTTTTATATTCTGTATTAGCGGAAATGCACTTTTAGAACAGTTCAGACTTTCAGGAAAAGCCCACAAGTCTTGGTTGACAGATGTACGATATAAGTATTTAAAACAGATACACATGTCTCAATGTTTTTAGTCTTTATCATCGCTATCTCATTGGGCTAAAAGACGTTATTAGTCTAGAATGTTTATCTTGTTTCAATGCAACGTATAGCGTTTGCTAGTAGACTCCAAGTAGCTGGGTCTGCTTCAACAATATATGACGCAAATAAGGCCTGTTACACTATAAACTAAAACTTAAACGTAAAGTCGATGTCATTCCATAATTTAGGACAGCACTTTACCGGGGCAATTTGTATAGATACTTAATTTAAGTAGAGATTATTTATACATCCCATACATGCGAGATGATTTAAACGAGACTGGTATCTATCGATACCCATGCTTAACGCTACACAAATCTGCTACCGTCAGACATCGTTCAATAATTATGATTTATTACCTCCGTGGCTAGGATAAAAATCGTGAAATTCAGAATCATTTGAAAGTGCATTTGTACAATAGATTTAAACTGAACACCCCGTACTATGGGATCGGAATTTATTAATGTAAAACGGATGTAAAGATTATACCACTCGACATGTGTAACGTTTTAGAAAGTTTTACTTCCCTTTGTTGGAGATTTAAAATAGATGTGTATACCTCAGTGATACCACCACAGTTAAAAGCAATTTCTTAATGTAAAATTTTATAGATTAAAAGCGGTGATATACGGAATGTGCAATACATTTGATTACAAAAATGATAATGAATGACTATGTTTCTTTAAAACATACATTGTTGATAAAAACACCGACAATGCATTCTCTTACAATTCAATTGTAATTCCTTTATATTTTCCATTAATACTTAAATGCCATTAAGACCGATTTCTTTTAAAAATATAATCCTATTATTTCTGTTCACATTTTATATTAAAACGAGGAAAGGTGATATTAGACAATTATCAGCCAGCTGTTTTTTGCTCGTTATTTTGATAAAACGTAACAATGAAGATGATGATGACGTCATTGTTACCATGAGAATAACAATTGTCATAGATGAATGTTTTTTTTATGATTTCACGCACATTTGTGATTTGAACTCGTTAAAGATCACATTTCTTGACGTTCGGAATACACCTTTTAGACAAGACGCGGGAGCAATCGTACCTATTAAGGCGATTTCTAATTTAATTTCTATTGAATATAATACACGTAGTACATCGTTTATTCTTCTTCTTCTTCTTCTTCTTCTTCTTCTTCTTCTTCTTCTTCTTCTCCATCTTCTTCTTATATTCAGAAAGCCAGTGCTTGTTAAGTAATTAATAATGGTCAATTTGATCCGTCTGCTTATGTTTCGGTGTTCAGTTTATTTTTGCAGCCCATGGACAAAGACTTTGTTAAGGTTATGTTTTGCAGCCCTTGGACACAGACTTTGTTAAGTTTATGTTTTGCAGCCCTTGGACAAAGACTTTGTTAAGTTTATGTTTTGCAGCCCTTGAACAAAGACTTTGTGTTCGATTTGTATTTTGCATCCCTTGAACAGCAGTGTTCGATTTATGTTTTGTAACCCTTGAACAGAGACTAAGTGTTTAACGTATGTTAAAAGTTATTAAAGCTTCATGTCAAAAGTCTCTATGTTGATATTTGACAATGTTTCAATAAATGTCGCTGGGCACATTATTGTCGCGTCTTTTAACAAGTATTAGGTAAGACTTCTAGAAACAGAAATAGGTACGTCATCAACACAGTGTACGCGCTAGAACATCCGCTTGTGTAGGAGTGAAAATGAAATAAATACAGAACATTATAAAATTTATTCGAATGCCACAGAAAAAAAATGCTATTCCATAAAATATTTCATAAGTAAGATTTTAACAATTTGTGGTGCAAAACCTGCTTGAAATTCAAAATAGAATTTCTGATCATTTATTAACGATAACTATCGTAGGATTGCCGGATTAGATATGTGTATATTGATTCAACGTAAAATGTTCTCATTTCAAATACGATGTACTTTTCAAATCTCTATTAAATTAAAACATAATTCATGTTTATTCCTCTGAGATTGCATCCGTAAAATACACCATTTGAATATAAAAGATTTGTCTGTCGTATTACTACAGAATTGTGCATGTTCTTGGACCATATAGGTGATCAAAAGCAATTCGTATAACCATATACAACATTCTGAGTTTGAAGGGCACGGATACTGGGTTGTTCATACAGTTTGTGGATATCCCCTCGTCCTCACTCTTACAACCCCCTGGATATTTTGAGGAGCCACTACAAGCTCTAAACTCAGCAGCACTGTTTGCCTGCTAACAATTAGGAAGTATTTAAGAATGACTTCTATGAATATATTTCATCATTATCAGATTTCAGTTTCTTCTTTTCCGTTGCCAATAACAACTCTATTTTTTGCTGAATTATTCCAAAGCACGTGATCCCTAGGCTTAAGATGGATGGAGCGTATTAATTTCGTGCCAAACTGCGAATTGTAATGGCGTCTTGTTGAAACGGTTACGAACGGCCAGAACATATAATATTTCCAATTAGACCGCGACCATAATTCACCAGTTACTAAAGCAGGATAAGGTGTTCGTGAGGCACTTCTTCTCTCTACTCATGAATTTGAATCTTGAAATCATTTAGTTTCTTGCAGCTGGATTATATGAATGCGTAATACACATTTCAACAAATTATATTTCCGTATTGAAATACAATTGATTCATCAGACTAAGTTTTGTTTTAACTTCACATCATTTCGTTTCGTTGTTGTGTATTTCTATCGAGTTTGAGGCCGAATTTTCTCCTTGAGTTTTGTCTCTGTAATATATTCAGTCCTCGTGTTTATTGTAGTGCTGTATGCTATTCTTGTGTGTTTACGCTGTGGCCTATTTTGTCCTTTTATGTTGACGGTGTGATATATTTGTCCTCGTAACAAAAAACTGAAAGGGGATATTCTATTATATGCATGTAAATGATGTGCTTCACTCGTATATAAATGCGGACGAGGATGTCCCTTCAACTAACATCGCAATGGTTAGTGTTGTAAAATGTATTGATTGGTGGTATAAGTTGTGAGTGCTATATGGTAAAACAAACATGGAGACGCAGGATTGATTATCACCATCTAAAGTTAGAAGGCACATTGGTTAAACAACTAAATGTTAAAGGCACAGACAAGATAGCCCCTGTGACATTGTCCAGACAAGAGAGCAGTTATCATGTCTGTGTGTCGAACAATTGTAACCATTTGCAGCATAAACATACAGGTTATGCTGGTTTCCAGTTTTAACGGGTCCCATGTCCAATGTTGTATATATCTGCTCTTCTATTTTACAGTCTTCTCGCTTACCAGGGCTTTCTTTAGACAAATCAAACTGTGAAGTTATGAAACCGGGAGACAGACTTAATGGCTGTGTGATTACAGATCATTTATATCATCTGCAATGGCGACATGATATAAAACAATACAACTATTGATCTGATGATAAAATAATGTAAAAACAACGCACCGATATACTAGTGGAACACGAGATGTAAGGTTGTGTTATTAAGTAGGGGGATGTTTTTATAATTTCATGTACCCATATAACGATAATTAAATCGCGGACGTGTTTAGTTTCATTGACATAAAGTGGGGTTTATGTCCCTGATTAACATGCCGACTGGAGTAAAGCCAGTTCTGGACGATATCAATAAAGACAAATGTGTTGCATGTTTAATACATATATCGTTGTTTACTTATACATATTGTGTAGTAGATGATATGAAGCACGCCTTTGGCTTGCTGTACCATTCCTAGTGTGTATTAGTTAGTGTCAGTACCTCCAGGACCTGCTAAACTGATTATTAGATTACTTAAAGTAAATCAAATATCAAATGAGTACGTTCTATAAGAATACAAAAAATATAAACTTTCCAGTTTGTTTACTTTTGTAGTATTGACAAGGTTGCATTGCATAGGGGATCATACATTCATTTGTTAGCAAACTGAGACACCTATACTTGGTTTCAAACTTCTCTGCTATATTGCTCCGAGTACGATGTTTTGTCGAGCATGCCTACCTATAATGTACATTCGTTAGATAGTATCTTGAAGGCACAATAACCCATTACGATGCCCCCAGGGACAGTTCGGGAGGTACATGTATATGATATTTTATGGATTGTATTCTGCTTTGATATATGACCTGTGATAGTAAACACCACGGGGTACAATACATTTTATCTATGTAATTTTCTATTAGTTTATCTTAGCTGTATTATGCAATAACTTTCAAGTATGCTATCTGTGTTTCGTGTTTATCATAAATATAAGAGGTACATTCTATCCCTGCCTGACAGCCTAGTAAATGACATTAGACCACGGAAAACAATTGATAAAATCTGCTACAGTTATAAACATGAGCAAAGGAAAGGTTTATAGGAAGACACATCATGAAGCAAAAGGAGAATAAGACCAGGCGTTCCAGAAGGATAAGCGTCTCTGGCTTCATTGACAATATCCGCCTTAAAAACTCAAAGTAATGAAATTCCTCATTGAAAAAAAAAAATTTAGCTTGATGAAAAATACCTCGGATTTCATATACAACAATGAGATCATGATTGCGATTAAAATGTGTCCATAGTTTTCATCAATCTGCATTTCTGGAAACCCCTTGAAACATCGTGGGTTGTGAAATCAGGGAAGTAACTATCAAGAAAGAGGAAGTTCATGATCGGAAAATCGAAAATGTCCTGCTCATACTCACTTGCTTCTTTAAGGATATTTTACAAAAGATATCGACAGTTTTGCAGGGAAAAGGAGTATTGAATGAGTTATTTTCAACTGTCAACATTGTATTACGTTGCGTTCTCGTTTGTTAGTAAAACTATATTATTATAAGTATGAACACATTGCAGATTTAAGCTAGTACTTGGCTTCAATGTTGAAAAGAACTTAACAACTAAACGTATATCGCACCTTTTTCCTAGTAACAATACAATGGCGAAACAGCTAACAATCAGTATCGGTATTGTTTCCTACGTGACAATGATGACGTCACAATTGGTAGTACGTCATGATCATTCCGCTATAAGTAGGAATTGACTGTAGGAAGAAACTGTATTATTTGTATAGATTGTATTGCAGGAGTCAAAGGGAATTCTAAGGTTTTCATATATATATATATACAATATTATGTTGGCGAGTTTGGTATTGGTCAGGGGAAGTGTTGTTACAGTGTGTGTACATGATACCCTCACGAGTAGGTACAATAAAGGTCTGTTTTAGAAGAGGGGTGCTGCAAAATTCACCCCCGATATTAAACATAACTGAAATGAATAAGAGCCTCTCAAACATGTTGCGTTGTATTCTTCAGATTGAATGGTGCACCATCCCTCGCGCCATATTTAGATATTAATTATACTTCTGATGCCTCATTTCATCCTTGAATGTTAATTACTTGCTGATGTTTTGCTTCTTCTTGAGACATAACGTCAGCCTGATTACTCGATGTATCTCTGTGTATCAATCATACATGTACTTCAGATGCTTCAATTCACCTGTAAGTCGGTATCATCCCGTGTTTCCATTCACACAACATGGCTATTAAATAGCTATCGTGTCATTGTTCAGCATGCCGTTGCTGTTCAATCTAAGCATGTTGTCGCTGTTTCTCCAGCATTAGATACGCCTAACTAAGGTTATACGAGATATACTGTACGCCGGGAATTTTCGCTGCAGTTAAAATTTCGTATTTTTCGTCCTCATTACCATTACAGCGAACATTAATAAAAAAAATAGTAATCAAATGTGAAGGGTTCAATTATAAACTGTGCGAATATGGATTTTCCCGGCGAAAGGCGAGAGATAACTGGGCGAACATTGCCCGGTACACAGTAATGCAACTGTAATAAAGAACATAGAATGGACGGCGCTTTGAAAGGCGTTGGCACTAAGACAGTGTGCAAGTGAAGCAAGTGGCATTACTAAATTAATGCATCAGTTTATCTCCTGATTTACGTTACGTCCTCACATCTTGCCTCGTTTTAAGGCCATAAATGTGTCGCCAGAGATGGTTCTACATTGTTTCTCTTTCTTAGTTGTAGTATTTATATATAAGACAACGTAATGCAGGCAAAATGTCCAAGAGCATTTCGGAATGAGACAGGATGAGAGCTACAGCTTTGTTTTATTAGGAGATATGCCAATCTAATCCTACCCAAGCTAATACCAACTAAACACTCCATTGTTTGTACAGCCTCATGTGGAGATTTACAAACAGTTTATACTTGTGATGTATACGTTCCACCCGACATACAGCAACTGATTTTAACAGATCAAGGACGTCGTGGGAAGCCGTATGATGATAGGGAACATAAGACGTCGAATCATTCCTATGTGTATCTGAGGATGTAATACGATTACAACTGAACTTGTTTTTATTGCGAAGTAATACTTGAAGGACAGCGTCTACTTTCTCATCCTGATCTGTGAAGCTGTATCCCCACAGAGTGTGAAATCAATATGCGTATTATGTCTTGTGATATAATATTTTACTTTCGTTTATTGAAGCTCATTCTCGTCGCATGCATGTCGCATGCATGTCAGCTTCCCTTATTTTCTAAAGGAATTAGTGGAATTACAGTATGAACGTGCAAATTAATGACATTATGAACGTGCAAGCTAATGGCATTATGAACGTGCAATGAGTGTAAATATATGTATATTGTACCATTAAATGATAATGATGAAGAGCCTTATGTCTAATTGTTCTATAATGCGTTTATTTTTATTTCGTGATATCATATTCAAAAACGTATGCTTTTATTGACAAGTTAATGGAATGTTGAGTCCCAAGTTAGCTTTAAAACTATTTTTCATGTGCACAAGTAAATCATACTTGTTATGATCATAAAATATTCCATATAGTTGTTGATACAATACCGGAGACAATGATGTAATGCCTTCCACTTTATACCTGTTGTGGTTATGTTTTTCTACTTTTTAATTGTCAGGAGATGTATTTGGACGAATTCCATATCTTGCAGTAAAAGAAACACAATCATAGTATCTATGTATATCATGTCTCGTATCTGCTTTTCACACTTTAGATATTGTCTTTACGACCACTCCTAACTTGAAGTTTGATGTAGTATATTTGTTGTTGATAGAGAAAGTGATGTCGTTATTACCTTCGTAAATGACAGCAAAAGAAAATAACGAAGTTGACGTATATTTTACAACGCTGAAATTTAACCACTTTAGTTCTGCGTCCTTGAAACGGTGTTAGGATACCAATTTATACATATTTTGTTATTAGTCTCCCGAACACACTCAAACGTGAATTGACGCTTTGATAATTCACATGTGACACGGTGACATTTTGCTGCCTTTCGACGGCAATGCTGCTAAAGGTTGCCGATATGATCTTGTTGAGGCAGCAGTCCCTGTGGGTTATTATAGCGGCCTCTGTACTCTGTAGGCTTGCTAGTCTGTTTATGTCTATGTACAGGAGAACCTGTCTAAGCTGGACATTCAAGGTTTTCTTAATAAAGTGTAGATTTAGACTGACCTGTCCATTATTGGGTTGAACTGAAATTCTGATTTATATAAAATTATATATAAGTGTATAAATTGATAGAGGTTATCTAGATAAAACCAGAGGTTATCTGGGTAATATTTATATATTAAGATGGTTTCAACATGTTATCACTTTTTTGCTTCAGTTACCGATGTGCTATTGTTTCCCTGTCAACGTACACGCTTCATCTGAAAGCCTTAATGACATAGATGACCTCTATCCACTGTCTGTCCAGTGTTTCTATATATTCATTATGACCTTATCAGACGACTTTCCCTGCACGCGCAAGTGTTTGCTCGTGCGTCGGTAACATATTGACACCGTACTATAGAACTGAAAATGGCACTACTCCGACTTTTAATTGCATTTCTAATCCTTCTTTTAAGCAATTAAACCATCAACTCCCCAACACTGTTCGTCACTGATCGTCTAAATAGTGTTCATAAATGGTTGTCGCTATCCATTTGTTTTTGCTACTTGACACACCATCTTTATTAAGCACTTTGAACAGAGAGATATTCCAACACGTTCATTTTATTAACCACCAGATGTCACTTACTACAAATACATTTAAACTCAACAAAAATGGAACCCAAACAGGAAGGTGAAATGTATTGGCAAGTAACTCAACAAATCTGTGACCTCAACGGGAAAAAGAAAGTAAATCTAACAGGCAAGTAACTCAACAAATCAGTAACCTCAACGGGAAAAAGAAAGTAAATTTAACATGCAAGTAACTCAACAAATAGGTAACCCAAAAAGGAAATTCAATTGAGTAGGAAAGTAACAAAAGAAATAATTAAACCCATCAACAAATAAGTTACTCCAAAAGGAAAATATAAATAACAGGCAGGAAACCAAGCAAACATGAAAACCTAACAGGCAATTTACTCTAACAACAGGAACGTTAACACAACAGGCAAGTGACTCAACAAATACGTAACCCAAACAGGATAGTTAACCTAACAGGCAAGTGAGTCAACACAAATGTAACCCCAACAGGATAGTAAACCTAACAGGCAATTGAGTCAACACAAATGTAACCCCAACAGGATAGTAAACCTAACAGGCAAGTGAGTCAACACAAATGTAACCCCAACAGGAAAATAAATATCACAGGCAGGAAACAAAGCAAACATGTAAAACTATCCGGCAAACAACTCACCAAAAAGGTAATCCTAAAAGGAAAGTAAACCCACAATTTAACAGGGGAGTATACCTACTACACAAGTCAATCATTATCAAGCTTTGGGCAACATTGTACGTTTCTGTTGGTATTTCCCTACAGATACTATTCAAAATATCAAACCGTTCTTTTCGGAATTTGTTACAGATATTATTTACATCATTGTCATCATGGTACGTTTCTTTTATTATTATTTCCCTCTAGACATTGTTGACATTAAGACGCATTCTTTTGATGTTTCCCTGCAGACATTGTTGAGAGAGTGAAGGCCTGTTGGGATATACCGTAGACAGTTTCTCATATTACAGAATACGCTTGCATACATATCAACAGAACGTGTAAATGGCATGCCCTGACTTCATTCCTATGTGAAACATTCCCTACTGTCCACACATTGTTTACTTTCTGAACGATGCTTTCCCATGGTCGACAACACGTGTTATTCAGTTACAAATAGCTGAAGCCAAGCTAACATGAACAAACGCGTGCACTTGTCATAAATCAATGTATGCGTGATATGTTCGCAAATCACACATGTCCTTGTACATGTATGTCAACACGGGTGTTCTAATCACAAGTTATACATGTATATGTGCCTTAACACTTGTGCATTCTTGGCATAAATCACACATGTTCTTATACGTTACGATATGTTATATAATAACAAACCATAACAAACCAACCTTTTGCAATGAACTAAGTATGTCAGCTCGTGTGTTCGAGTTACAAATCACTTGTGTCCATGTATAATACAAGGTGTGGTTAATTCATAAATCACTTCTGCTCATGCACACTTCAACACACGTGGTCTTATAATAAATAACTCGTACCCACGTACACCAATACGTATGGGATACATGTAGGTGGACATACAATGTCTAATGCTGTGTACCAAAGGTTTGCGGGGTTATGGAATCAGTGAAAAACAGATAATGGTTTGATATTCAGAGTTATGACAATAGATCTAGACATACCACCTTGTTATGATGTCGCATCAAAAACAATAGGAATGACATTAGGGTGAAAAGGTTGAGGACATGATATGTATCAGAGAAAACGTGCTTTCGGAACACTCGGAGTTTCTTTACTAATCTCATTATTTGTGTTTCAGAAGTAAAAAAAAAAGTAGTTCTCGAAAATTATCAAAACGACTCTCGAAAAATATCATATTATTTCCAACATATATCACATCCATACTTTAACTGGATTTCATATTGCTTTTATGATTAAAACATAACATATCGACACATTGACTGTACTTGTAGCTAATTCTAACGATAAATTCAGTCTGTCTCGCACCATGAACTGCCAACTCTATCCTCCGTGGGATTTAAGAGACAATTTCGATTTGTCATTTAGGATATAACAAATTTTAAATTCGCCATTCATCACAAAATTGTGTACTCTTCTTCACGATGAGAAAAAATTAATAAATAAAACACTGTGTAGTGGCAATGCTCTATCGTTCGACCACCTTTAAACATGTCCACGCGAAGGCAAAGTAACAGAGAGAAGGACAAACGTATTAGACATATATTTCACTCTGATCTACAAAACTTACATTTTGATTATCTGAGAAGACAATGACGCAGTAACGTATGTCACGGAAAGAATAACAATCCTGCCTATCATTCCTTATAGTGATAATGATATAGTGAAGGTTTTACATAAATTAATTATACATATTCAATTATGTGTCGGGTTTTGCATTTGCTTGGTCGCTGACCAAATGAACAAGAAAACGGACTTTGTGTTGAAACAATTTTTTTTAATAAAAACGAAATAATAACAAAAACAATCAAAATGTTCTGTCAATAAAAGAAGACAGAAAAACCATCAAGTAAACAGAGAAGACCATATGTGTCTCGTGGTGATTCTCCTGCTGACATGGCACTGTTGACCTGTTCTTAGTATCTGGAGTTTACATGTCATAGTTGATTCGCTATATCAGAGACCATTCTTTGTATCGGGAGTTTATATGTCATAGTTGATTCGCTATATCAGAGACCATTCTATGTATCGGGAGTTTATATGTCATAGTTGATTCGCTATATCAGAGATCGTTCTATGTATCGGGAGTTTATATGTCATAGTTGATTCGATATATCAGAGACCGTTCTCTGTATCGGGAGTGTATATGTCATAGTTGATTCGATATATCAGAGACCATTCTTTGTATCGGGAGTGTATATGTGTAACATTTGATCTGCAGCTTCTTCTCTTAGTATAGAGATTTCCAAGGTATACGCAAGCAGTTGACCTTTACAATATTGTTTTAATGTTCGCGTCCTCCTTGTTGTATACTATTTCGATCGACCTCTGATTTTGTTTTGTATTGACACGCTATATCTATTTCTCATTGATTTGAGTTATACTTAGAACCCACCAGCAGACGCATTTCCGATCGTAGAAGATTCTGTTTCTACATAATACCGTTTTGTAACAATATAGTGTAGGTGAAATTGAACCCAATTTTCCCTTTATAGAATATTATTATGCTTACGCACATTTTTAGACTCCATTTTCATGTTTGATGTTTATTGTTAATATTTTTCCTTAAGGTTTACATTCATAATTTAAAAGTTTATTATAATTATGATTGATGGATGAAAACATAATCTGGGAAGAACGAGTTTACAGTACACTGTAAGTTTGTTCGTACCTAGGACAATTTGATTGCATGGAAAGACCTCGGTTTATAACGTTGTCAATTCGTTTTTAAAACAATTAGCCTAGATATAGTACTCGTATGGTAATGTTTTATGACGCCCAGACTTCTAGGAAACAGATATGTTCCATAGTCATGCACATCATTTGGCTTTTATTTCTCTCATATTGACGTTTTACAACTCTTATCGAATAAAAAAGCATCCAACAAATGTAAAAAGTTAATGTATTTCTGGAGAGAACTCCTCCAGAATGCTATCTGGCCGCCTTAATTGTCTGCCCTAGGCTAGTGATACCTCCCAATAAAGGTCGCAGTGAAGGTTGTTCAAGGACAATTATATGTTGGCATGGTAATACATGCATTTCACTGATTACTAGCTAATTGGAGATACTTACTAAGCACCAGGATAGTGTTTGGATTCTGTTCTTGTTATCTGTTTTTATGCCATACCGATATCCATCTTATCACTATGAAAACACGCATACCTACATGCAATCGTCACCTCAGAAGCCGTTGTTGAACAAACTAGTTTGATATATACTCCGTGTTACCATTGTCTGTGTTTATGTTGAATAGGCTACGAATGAGATTACCATAAATATGTTTTTTTTTTCAATAAGGACGCTTAATTATTTGCTGTATATTTAGCGGATTGGAGTATCATTCTTAAATGGTTTGATCACGGTCACGTGAGTGATTATAAAAATACCAAAGTTTGGTTCCATGTTGAACAAGGTACAGCATTAGTTATGGGTATTTAATTTATTCAAGTAATCACTTTTTTTTTTAATTTCCGGCAATTGCATTAAACTATCAACGTTGATGTTGAAACGGACCCCATCCCAGAAAATAATATTTGTAATATTTTTAATAGAAACGATTTACGTTTTTAAAGCACTAACACCTATATAAAGCGATGTTAGACGAATTAGTTGAACCAGAGCCTTATTAACTCGAAGGCATGAAGCTCCTCTGATTTCATAAATCTTTCAGCAGACTCATTGTTATCAAAATTAGAAAAGACTATCTCTATGACGGAACCGCATTGCGATCGTTATAAGTATTTATATATTTCTATCAAGAGGGAATCAAATGAAATTTCAAATGGACGTGAAATATTTCTATTGTAATAGTTTTATAAAACCAACAACAAATGTATTGTCAGAATTGATAAAAACATTGCATGAAGGCTCAGCTAAATGTATAAGTATGTTCGTACGACGAGCTCTGTTCTAGTCTCCAAATATATCTGTCCTTGGTTACCTATTACGTCTGGCATTGTGGCTTGATTTAGTTAAGCTTTTTGTTGGTTAAAAAGTGCACAATTTATTCCTAGCACATGCTTATGTGATGGTCTGATTCGTATAAATCATTCATGATCGGTCCTTAACGACATTCCGCGTCCACCGATGACTGCATCAGTAAGACGAACGCATCGTATTACCGGAAGATACGACCGTGCTGTACCGTAGCACGAGTTTCAAATGAAATATTTTATTGTTGAAACAAATTCTATCTCGTTAAAATGTAGCATTGTATCGACAAAAATTCACATACCGTAACGTTTTGTCATAAAACAGAAATTACGTTAAAACCGAACTATTCTAAATCTAAACAAAATCAAGTGAACATTTTATTGCAATTAATTTTACGTGAACAGGATTCGCAATGTCGATTTCCATTATCTACGTCGTACACGAATCTCCGAAATGGACACCCATATTCAGTTATCTTAACCCGTTTTGATTCGGATTTGTTTTCGATCGATTTATTAAAGTATTTTATTTCTTGTATTTTTTATTTTTAGTTATATACTGTAAAATCAGATCTTTTTGTGGGGTCCAAATTTCGTGTTTTCCCGACAAAACACACCTTCGTGGGTACATAGATTCGTGGATTACGAGAACCAACCCAACGGAGAATTGCTTTATATCAAACGTGCAGTTAATTCGTGGACCGTTGAATTCGTGGATGAAGATTACCCACGAAATCAACGAAATTAATAACCCCAGTGATTTCACAGTATTACTGCTGGCTATGATGTTTTCTTCGGAAAGAAGAGTTACAGAACTCTGTGCCCATGATTGCACGTGCACAGTGTACCAATGGGGGTAAGATACGGCCACCAATGCTGCTAACGTCCGTGCTAAGGAAGCTGGCCATTCTGTAGTGAATGTGGATCAGCTAATTACCATTCTCCTCATACCCTGTGTTCATCTCCTCGCTGTTTCGTCGAGGCTCTGGACAATTTAATGGTTTACGTTCCATGAATTGTAGTGTGCCCCGGTGAGTTGGGTTAGAGGTTTGTAATTTAACATTTTTCCTGCATTCCTTTCGTGGCAAACCATCATAAAATAAAAATCACACATCTGCTGTGGCCGGCTATGCTAAACTAGGGAAGTTATATGAAGACAACTGACTTTGATGTTTGTTGGCTGCGGTTTTAGCCTAGAGTAACAGAATTTCTTTTACTAATAAAACGCATGCACTCATTAATTGATATTTATTTGGAAACTGTTTTCTAATAAAAAAAAACTTCTTATATTAGAAACAAATGTGCTATCCTGGCGATGATGTAGCAATAGCCTTGTTTCGGAAATCAGAATACACGAGACCTAATCTCTATATGTTTTATTATTTAATATATTTTCCATTGAATGCTAATATCACACGTGAATGAAAACATATGACTAAAACTTCAGTTTAGATCTTGGTTATGGGTAATAATTTCTTGTTGAGATAAAAAGCACGCTCACCTAAATCAAATCTACAACATTGCTCGTGACGTGTCGTAGTTGATTTAGCGCCAGTTTCATTTTAATAAGAATTTGCTGTGTCATAAATATGTAAATCGAATTAGATGATCAGAGCATTACAGCGCATAGAAAACGTATCATCCGCTCTTTAATTATTTAAAAATGGTTTCCGCTAATCCTATGGACGTATTGTATACCATCCTGGTGTCGATAAAATTATCATTATATTGATATATTGTTTAGCTCTATGTATATTAAAACGGTATCCATGGAGACGGGATATACACCTGCCGAGACCTCCGTTAAAGACCATCGTTCCATAAAAGTGCTCACATTTGATTAGCAGCTTTAGATTTAATTAAACAATCAAAATTCCAAGATTGGAACATGTTGTAAAATCACATGAATATATTTTATAATTAATTTTAAAGCGTGTTCCCGCCGAATTCTGCGATGATGTCTTTAAAGCTTTTAACGGAAACAAAATCATGATTGAGTTTTCTATAGAACTGTTTTTGAAATGACATATTTTTTTTCTTTTCTATAAACATGAAAGCAGGACGCTATAGCAGTTGTCTTGAGCATTTGATCATCACTCGATGTACGAGTTATAATTCCCTTGTTTCAAGCGTTTTACTGACCATATTGGCATCAGAAATCATTAGAAATATGAAGAAATGATACAGCAAATTATATTTCCTTTTGTATTAAGTGAAGACATATGTAGACTTTTAGATTTATAGACCGCGTCTTAATATCCCTTTAATGAACCGAACATGTATCCGAGAGAACACACT
This sequence comes from Chlamys rubida, assembly GCA_032359455.1. Classification (NCBI taxonomy): domain Eukaryota; kingdom Metazoa; phylum Mollusca; class Bivalvia; order Pectinida; family Pectinidae; genus Chlamys; species Chlamys rubida. The sequence goes on along the minus strand of JAUMHH010162567.1, from coordinate 13,077 downwards.
GAAGAGCTCTATCCAATAACAGTAGTGATGCTTCCTTTCTCCCACATTCAACGTTAATCATGTAATATGATCTATTTTCAAAATAATTTTTATCGCACCAGAACACCACTTTAACGTCTGAGGTCAAATTGTTTTTCCTTCATAAATGTTTATGTATCTTGAACTCAAACAGGATTCGCATAACCAGAGACATGTTTGTCTTCTGTTCCTTTGATAACAGTCTCTGAAGACAATATTTTTACAAAAACAAGATTATCCAACTAAGATTTACATTAAAACAACAAGAACGATTTGTACATGTCAGAGAAGATGTAGACGCACGTGCTTTGGCGTGATATGTGGAACATCTGTTTTTGCGTTACCCTAAACCCATGGGTGCAAGGCAGATTTGGCATTTAAGATTGTACAAAGGCAGTTCCTAAGGGAGTGATCACTTCTAAGTTCAGTACGGTCCTTGGCCCGCACGTGATATCCTACCGGAGCCATTTGTATTTTGTTTCTTGATCCGGAAATAAACATTACGGTTTAGCAAAAAGATTATCATTGGAAAACTATCATTCTTCGCATTGCATTGCCTCGCACAGTTATTTTCACACGGGCGTGCATTATTTTGGTTCATGATCCTGAACAATATCACAGAAAACCTGAGGTATTTGATATATGAAAGGCAGATTTGGAGCTAGACGGTGCATGGAAGTTCGCCTTCGTCTGTCTAGGTCATACCCCCTAAGAATCAAACATAGCGTTATAAATATGTACAAGCAATGGAAACTGTCCAATATATACACACTAATCATGATTATATATATACAGTTTTTCGTTATATATCATCCAAGAGTTTCTCCCCTTCCTTTATAGATACATAGTAAGTAAAGCTAAGCTAACAGTGCCAGATTGTTTTCATTTCAGATTTGAAATTTTTAAACACACAATATCTCATTATTAAACGAATGGTTGTAGAAGACTAGTTAATGTCTTTTTTTCATAAATTGCAATACACCAGAGCGACAATGGGCTTTGAGAGTTGTTCGCAAATTAAGTATCCCTGTCCCACTGCACTGTGTTTTCCTACATGTAGTAGCATCCCCGTAACTTCCGTTTTGATAAAAATGTAGAACCATTGGGCCAGGCCACGTCCGTCAACCAGTTAGCTCGATTGGTTAGAGTGATAGTTTAGCAGTCAGAAGTTCAGGGTTCGAATCTGGGTCTTGCCCCGCGTTTTTGTTTTTGTTTTGTCACTCAGAACACTGTTGTTGATTATATTTTATGTCATTTTTATCATTTCTCATTAAAGTCCAGCAAGGTATGGTTTTCTTTTAAGAAATTATTAACCAAAACTAAAGCCATGCCGGAAAAAACAGTTTCCTATATGTATGGGGATCCTTAAGATACATGAATGGTCGACACCATGCCATGATCTTCTACCTACTCCTGCTGTATATATGGTTTTAGACTTGAATTATCTTTGGACTTGTGTTTGTATGTTTTGTTACTTAACAACTTTGAACAAACGTGTATTGATGTTTATGACATGACCAACTTTCGCGATTTTAGTTAACCACAAAAAAACCCCAATAAAACTGAACAATGCTTGTATAAAGCTAAATGAACGTGTTCTTAACATTTCACGTATTTGTTTATGACGCATAACCTGAAATTCAACTAACAAATATTAATTTCATTATTCTGTTAGTCACGAATCATTGTCTTTCCAAATTGAGTGTAACTGTTTCATTGCGGGAATGCAATAACTCTATTGACTAGCCGTTGTACTTAATAAGAACTCAAATTATGTGAAAACATTTTTAAAAAATATGAAAAATAAAAGCAATTTTATAAATTCAAAATAACAAAATTCCTACCATATGATAAAAATCATGAGCACATATAAATATGTGTACAAATTATAATTGAATCGTAAATTATCTTCTTTTCTTAGACAGCCAACGATGATGCAATCCTGTTTCAATGAAATATCTTCAACTTGCACCGTACACCTTTGTCCAGGATGACTTCAGATAATCTGAAAGTGTGATATGTTTCAGTGATACACTCCTGGTTAATCCGATCACCTAGATGCATAAGTATTCTTGACACCATGATCTAACGGAATTGCATTATGTCGATCTAATGCAATAGACGGACAACGCTCAGTGTCAGTAAGGGCATATACTCCCTTAATTAAAGAAGCATTAAATCCTCTATCACTCTCCACAACACATCTAAAACCACTCCTTGCAGTCGACGAAAGCCCTATAACGATACTTAACCCACATTTCCCGCAATTAGGAATCTGCTAGATTCACGTTCAAACAATCTTCGAAGTTTTTATACCAAAATGATGTAATATCATTAAGGATGCAACGAGTAGCCGTGCAAATTATCTTCGTCGAGAATATTTGGGGAAAAAATCGTTTTTGGTAAAATATGCTTTAAATTTTTTTAGAATCCATGTTTCAAACGCTTTTATTGTCATAACAGGTTAATCCGGGTATTTTAGAGGTCACTTTGATGAGATATATTTAGTATTTATCGATATAATTAAATGCTTCACTGTATGGTCTACTAGTCAATGTCCACGTGATTTGCTCTACAATCATACAGTTTCTAAGCTCATCATATTTGTCATGGATAACACTTAATATCAAACTTTGGGAGGGATAAATGGAGCGTGTATATTTTATTCGCTGCTGTCAAATAATAAAAAATAGAAAATTCTTTGTAAACATGGATTATATTAAATTTCATGTTTGAGTTTAGGTCTCGTGCATCATGCATGAAGAAAGGCAATCACAACTTCAGACGCCGCAACTTGCAATAAGAAAACAAAATTAATAAATAAAAATAGATAAGATAAAACGCTTTTCCTTAGTAATTGATTCATTCTAACCGGTCACTGAAGCAAAGTACGGGTGACTTGATAATACATGTTGAGTGTTTTGCCATTCACATGTGAAGTGAACAACAAGGATAATATAGTTTTAAAATTTAACATTCATAACATGTCACATAAGATGCAGTTCCTAATATCACTGTTTGTGTTATTTTAACGATTACATTATGAATTCATCTCTTGTTTACACCAATTTTGCGATATATTTGAGTTTGCGATCAATGCTCATTGAAATTTGAAGCACAGTTGTGTATCCCGCGATGAATAAATTATTTACAATAAAAAGAATCGTGTTCTTTGTTGCCGAATACATTTTAAGCTCGTTTGAATAAAGTACATTGAATTTCTTCTATGGTTTCTCATACGTCTGTGTTCTTTGGGTTAGACATTATTTATGGATGATGTCAAAGGTCAGATGCCCTGTTAAATTATCTTTTAATACCGCGTTGTTTCTTTTTCGGGCACATTTACATCTCCGCAAATGTAGGACTAGTATTTAATACTAGCGTTGTGTTTGGCTTTTCCACAGTCGTGCGAGGCTTCCGATATTTTGGCGTACAGGGATACTAAAGCATGGATCTTATCCAAAGAAGATTAATCATTAATGCCAACGTGGATTCAGTTCTAACTGTCCAAAGATGCATTGCATTTGTAATAAAGCGGGTTACCTCCATATCATGGCACGGTTACTTTTCAAAATAAAGCATTAACTTTCAAAATATCTTCTTCATTATCGACTACAGGGGAAGGCACGGTTTTATCTACTATGATGTGATACTAACGAACTAGTCTAGAAAGTGCCTCTGAAACAATAAAATGTTATATATAATGGCGTACTAAAAAGAAGACTAGGTATTTTCACTTCGGTTGCAATGAAATGTCTGTTGTATAACGCTTTCTTATGTAGTGCCGTTGTTTTCGCTGCTTTCACGTTCCCTGTCTCATATAAGTTCACACGGTACGGCAATATATTCTTATTAATACAGCTGTGTTATCTGTGATGATATTTTATAACGTCATGACGTCACAACTAAAAATAAAACATACAAATGTAACACTGTTTTTTGGCAGATATATTGTTAGAGAATCACCAGATGGGAATCCTATGTGACAATAACACAACGGATTTTATTTTCAGTTTCAATGATAACTTGAGAACAAAAAGTTCATGACATGATGAACTTTCCGTACGTATTGGGTTTACACGTTATTAATGATTCGCTATTTAAGTGCTTGTGCACTAAATCAGGATTTTTTGGATAGTCTTGTCTTGTAACGTAGCCATGTTTCAAAGCTGAGAGATTTAATATATATAACCTCTTAATGATGGTATGGTTTTCAAACGGTCGATGATTAGGGGCATCATTCATAAATACGGACAAATTACTAATTTTTTTAAAGTTTGGTATTTTCTTTAAACAGTACCTTATATTTCATTTAATATTTATTTTTCTTTCGGAAATTAATTAATCTTTAGGTTTCCACTGAAAAAAAACCTTTTTGAAACTATCCATATTTTCTTCAGTTTTATTGATGGAAATCCCGAAAGATTGGAAAGAACAGCACACATTGTCATAATATGCAGTATATAGCCTTTTACGTAGTTTGTAGCCACCTTAGTGATGGTTTGCGTTTTTTGTTTGTCTGTTTTTTTCATTGGAATTGGTGTCTCCTCGATTCCTGTGGTGGTCATTTCATATCGACTTCTTTTGTCTCAGTGGATATCAACGATGTGATGTACAGTTACTTGATTTATCTCAATAATACTTAGAACAGAATGATATAGCGTCTCCTGTATCAAATAGAAATGATAGTCTTTGCAAAAGAAGCAAACACATGTCAGTTTATGAATTTGCATGTGGACCTTTTAAACGGTAGAGCTTCTTCAAGCATACTTTCGAGTGATATTTCTTAAGTATTGCCATGACTGACTGTCACAAATTCAGAGGAGAACCGAAGGACCCTCGGATCAAACAACTTCTTGAGATACATCGGCCAGATTCATCCAAACGTCTGCCTACACAATACATATTGAAGCCCTAAATATTTCTTCGTTGAACGTGTTTGGCAAATGCTCAGGTCTTTATTGTTTAAGCTATGCGTACTTGAAGTTTTATTCAATCCACAAATCAAATATTAAAACTGAAAGTATAAGTAAGAAAACGACCTTCCCCTAAAGTTGATTTGTCTATCCTTTTATCTGCTAAAACTTTTAACAGAAGATTTATGATTGGATATACACTGTAGTAGCTCATAATGTTCAGGTAAAATGAATTTAATTTTGATAAAATAAATGTCCCTAGTGTTCCTGCAATATGGAAAGTTTAGTTCCTTGTCGCTTTACGCTACGGTTATTCGGTTTCCAGTGTCTCTATACAGTATGGTAAGCACATTTTGGAAAGAATTCGCTACTTGTTGTTTGTCTTTTAATCTTTTAAAAAAAACTGTTGCTGTGTGCGTTAATTGAGAGAGTAATTCGCTCTGTGAAGGATGATCCGCACGTAGCAGATGTACAGCGCCTTTGAGCCATCAAATAATGTCGCGTCTTGTACATTTCCACATGTTGATGTCAGGGTAGCCCCATTGACATTTAGATCTCAAGTACATCATGAACGTATTCCAATTTTATGGTCCAAATTCTGTCACCAAAAGCTGCTGCTTTTAGAGATAAGAGCGCTAATAAATGACGTCAGGTTAAACTTACCTTCCCAGTGGGGAGCTCAATAGTATACTGATCATCACACGCTCAACCTTCCCCTCAGGATTACTCTCTCTGAAGTTGTTTTGGTACAACAGTGCTACGTGTAGAAGGTCATTACTGGGTATTCTGTTTCTCTTGGGTTGTTATCGGGTACTGTGTCAGTTTCAGCAGGCTGTTCCAGACTTGGCCTTAAAGTGTTGTCAAGTTGTAGGCTGCATTGCTACCTTTGGTACGTTTTTGCTTGGTTTACTCTTTCTGTCAGCTCGTTCCGGGTAAAGTGTAAAGTGAAGTAGGGTGTTGTTGACTAAACCCTACACTTCTATTAGGTTGTTGTTGAGCACAGCATTAAATGGAATATGCTTTTGCTGTTTAACTCTTAATTTGTGTGATACTGGTACAGGGGGTGAACATTGTTACCTGTTGCTGAGTAAATACTCCTTTTGTGTACAAGATGTTTCATTTGTCGCTTAAAATATATCTTTAATCGAGAGGGATATTGGGTACAATGCCAAGTATGACGTGACTAAAGATTGATACTGTTTACAAAGTTGCAGCTATTCTATCTCATTCCTTGATTATCTTTTGTTCACAGGCAAAAGATTCCTGGACATTTTATAAACATATCATTTGAAATCAAAGATATACTCTGTACAAAATAAGTTCTATAGAATGTTGTTATACGTTAGCAATGAGTGACTGACGTGTAATGTGGGAGGAAAAGCAAGAACAACTGAAGACGTAGGTACCATCATAAAGGTTTACTCTTTATTATTTGCTGAACTACTTCACCAGCGACCATCCACGCCTGTGTTAATATTAGTGAAAAGTTTTTTTCTGTTAATTGAGATTTTCGGTATCTGCAGACTGAAAAGCTGGTTACATGTACAACCTCTTATTTAACTGTAAAATACATTTTCTTTACCCTGTATAACAAAATAACACTCATTCACAAAATAATAACAACAAATGTCATAGTGACTAGATAAAGGTACAAGTGATAATGTGCCTTTATTGATGAACATACTGCATAGACATAGGATAATGTGAAACCAGATATTTTCGTGGGTACATGAATTCATGGATTACGAGTACCCACTCAAATAGCTGAATGTCAAACTTATAATTACTCCTGAACCTACGAATTCGTGGCAGAAAACTACCCACGAAATCAACGAAATTAAAAAACCCCATGAAAATTAGCGATTTCACAATACATTGTTGAAACTTTATTTTATGTTTCACCATGCGTTGATATACGTTGTAGCGTGTGGTCATTCGTGTACAACTAACTTATCATGCGTCACATCGGGTCCTTTAATAGTCTCATTAACAATTACAATAGTGCGTTAAAATGTCGTTAAAATGTTTAGCTAATTAATGACCTAATTCTCCTGTGGGTTATTTAGATGTTTCGAATTTCTATGTCCTCGTTATTATGTGACAAAACAATCTGTCATTATTTCATCTTAATTTGAATGTGCACCATTTTGAACACATCTTTTGGTATCTTACTCCATAGGGACAGAACACTTGCACATATCTCTTTCAGATCATGATTGGCCAAATAGCCTGAGATAATGTTCACCTATTTGGTTCGTATCCCCGACGGCTAAGATTTGCACGTGACCAATTAGTGAGCACAGACAATCAGCTAATTTACGGCTCCTGTACCACAAACAGTAATTAGCAAAGAAACGGAACTTTGAGTCATTTTCTGGCAAAAACAAAAAAACGTAAATCTGGCCAGAGCATTTAAACGTGCAATTTTCTACAATAGCTTCGTTTATTTCGATATAGAAATTAGGGAAATTGTCACACAGATCATAGGTAACGTATATATCACGGAAATACCGAAACAAAGGGAGAGGAACACTTACTTATTTTAATACACTGTACGTTGTTTGATTTATATCATTGTAATTAGTTGTTTAACAAAGTTTTCTAAACAACTTAAACCTCACTTGGGAAACATTGTTGGTAGGAATGAGATGGTTTAGAGTTCTCGTTATAAAACAAACTGCAATCGGCTCATATATTCCTTTACAAGCATGTGTCTATGAACAGGCGTCTATGGTAAATTGCAATGAGAGGCTGTGGAAGCCGGTTTCTGTGAACTGTGATTCTTGTTATTGGGGTATAAACAAATCGATCACAATTACGATGACAACACTGTGTACGTTAGCAGCTGAACAAGCCAGTTCGGTGAAGTTTTTCCCATATTATCAGGCAAAGGTTTCCACGGACCCAACAATAGTGGATCTTGTCCAAAACACTTTGATATTTGGTAGACCTCTCTGACCATCAATGCGTATATGTCCCTCGACTGTCTGGCCCGATCAGTTCGATATCTATATATAGCTGAATATGATGTAACAGTATCAAAAACATATGATGTTTAACACTAGGGTGGAACAGAGTCAAATGGTATTATACGTATTATCAGATAACACATACAAAGCGTGTGAACGTGTTTACTTTGTCTTCCCGTGCTGGTATACAGCATCATAATTTACACAAGGAAATATCACCACTTTTACTTGGCGATCATAACCTTGACCAGACTGGCACACTATATACTTAGTCCACTGGTGTATTCAACAGATTGTTTATTGTTCTGACAAATTTACTGTAATGTTGTTCAGCTATGTCTTTTAGTAGGATTACATGTATTAAACTGAGCGTCAAATATGTCCGAACCTCTCACTGCACTCTGCGTACGGGTAAAGACATCCTAGACCACACACACATATGCATACATATATTACAATCCGGTATTACCATGCCCTGTCCTTAAAAATTGAAGCCTTCCAATTACAACAGAGTTTCTTTTTGTTATAGCACATATGTTATTAACAAAATGTTGATAGTTTTGATTATTACACTTTATAAGACTAAAACAGTTTACATGTATATTAATGTAAACAAATTAAACATTGTTGATAAACTTGGTGGGAGGAGGATCTAAACATGTACTTTAACGACGTTCAGGGGGGGGGACTATTGGTACCCAAACTACTGTTTCTTTGTTTTTTGTGGTCCCTTATTTTATCTAATATGACAAACTTCACAGGATATTGATTTTGCAGGTCCAGTGGCTGTTGCACATAAATTGCAATATGATTGATATTTTGCTACTTATTACGCTGACTGTCTGACTGTCTTTTCCTTGGAAAGTGAACATATGTTCAATTGTTGTAATGGAGTGACACATTGGTCTCGTAACAGTGTGTAGTCAGTCCAGTGGCTAACATATCTGCAGCACATCTGTTTTTATGTTTAGAATTTTATCTTCTTCTGCATATTGTATAAACCGGAAGTAAAGCCATATATTTTATACAAATGCTTTATGGTGTCTGTAAGTGCACACTGTTTATAGGTCTTACGTCGTCAATTGAGAACATTATTTGAGGCTGAGATATAAATGTATACCATGCATGAAGCAGGCATTGATTATGCAACGGCCAAACCCAGATTCAAACCCGTGACATCGGAAAGTAACCTGCCCCCTACCCCTCCTTCATGCTGAGTTTAAGTCGTAGGATTTTCCAGCAATGTGCAACGATAATGACTGCAAGATCACTTTTGAAAGAACGACAGGCTAAAGTTGCAGACCGAAATGCCAGACTTCCTAAAAAACAAATAGTAACCTGACAACTGGAAAGGTGATGGGGTTCATTTTGTAGTTAACCAGGTAATTGGTATTTGCCGAAAGTGTTTCAAACGATATATATTTAAAATAACGGCAAAGACCAGTGGTTCTGTATAAATGAAACCTTAGCACAGAATCCATGCTATAGAATGAGCCTGGTTTGATAATTACGGCCCCTGATGATTCTGCGATCCCTACAATCTGTTAGAAATGACGCGTCCTGTGACCAGGCATCTTGCGACAATTGGGGTCTGAATCACGTAGGGACATAGATGGTAGAGGTGTAAATGTTTTCATAGTGAAATCGATTTTTATTTTTCAATAATAAAATATCCCATGGTGTTTTAATGGCATATAACATTTCACTGGAAAGAAAAATATAGTTTTGATACGTTTCCATCGGAAATCAGGGCCAAGAATCAGTTATCCATGGACTAATCATTCTAAATGATACTTATATAATACATGAAGAATGGATTTTATTTTTCTGTTATAAAATGTACTATACTGTTATTCATCGATACAAATTAATGTATAATAATAATTAATGTCTGTGTCCTAATAGCATTTGATACAGTCCTTAAGTCCATACTCAGAATAGCAAGTGTGTGTCCTAATGCCATATGATACAGTCTTTAAAACCATACTCAGAATATCACGGGTGTGTCCTTATATCATCTTACACGGTCCACAAGTTCATACTCAGATTATAATGTCTGTGTCCTAACATCAGACATGACATAATCAACATGTTATTACTGAGCGTTTTCGGATTTTAATAGGTGGTGTGTACATCTTTTCACCTGTTTGCAGTTTCGAAATATCCGGTCTGTGTCTTCCAGACGCTTGACATGCGATAACTGTTGACTTCATCGTAATAATTTCTATGTCTCTAACTGCTGGTAAATTGCAGAAGAGCTCGGTCCAACAATAAAATTGAAGAATCCGCTTATTACTGCCACCAAAGGACCTGTTCTACAAGGAGAGGAGTAGCACAGACTAGAAGATATACGCGTCATCTGTACAAGTTTATGCAGATTAAGAAAACGCAACGGTTAAATAATAATAAAAAGTATACACGGTGACATTTAAGCCGACTCTCTGTCGTGGCATTAAATAGCTAACCAAAATAAGACAATCATATAAGATCGCTAAAATAAGATTTTATGGTGACTATGAAATGACATTTATGTTAATCTCAATCAGGATCTATGAGTCGCCTTCTTGTTTACCCGGTTTTAATGTGTTTAGGTAAGAACTCGTAAAAACACGAGAGGTGTTGAAAATTAGATCTTTTAGGAGTACTCGAAAATATGAATGTGAAAGGGAATTTACTCGAGTATATATCGTATTAGCGTATATCGAAGTTAGTATACGATGAAAGTGTGTTTGACTTTTGGAAAGGCTGGGAAATCATTTGCTGGATAAATCAACTACTACAGCTTTATAATAACTGAATATCTGCCAGATATATGATTGCGCATATTTCAAGATTCGAATGGAAATGTGAAATTCTTAAAAATGTATACAGTCAAAATTAGATAATATCGTTGCGGTAATTCATAATATAAATAATGTTTATCTTCCCAAACAACTTAAATCATACATATTGTGTCATATCCTCCCGAATAATTCATATCTTCCCGCGTAATTCCTAGCTTCCCTAGTAACTCATATCCTCCCTGGTAACTCATATCCTCCCTGGTAACTCATATTCTCCCGGGAAATTTATATCTTCCCTAGTAACTCATATGTTCCCTAGTAACTCATATCCCCCCCTAGAATCTCATATCCTCCTGGGTAATTCATATCTCCTCGAGTAATTCATATCTCCCCAAATAATTAATATCTTCCCCTTTATTCCCTTCTTCCCGAAAAAATCATCTCTTACCATGTAATCTGTTTATCATTAGGCAGACAATTTTTAACTGTACTTCAAAATTTGAAGTTGTTTCCTTAATATGAACGTAAGTAAAGATTAGGACGTCGTAGTAATTAACATGGAAAAGTAAGAATCTGAATGTATGTATTTGTGCTCTACTTTTCACAAATACGCAATAATCAAACAAGGTATGTTAACAATGTAAACTTGTGAAAGTGCGTGTACTAGTCTTTGTTAAGTTCATTTCCCGTCCATTGCCCTACGCAGCCTTTTTATATTCATATGACATAACAAACAAAAACATTCTTTAAATCCTTAACTTTACGGTTCAGTTTTGTTCTAAAATAAATAACGTGATCCGTATATAATGACATCTTCCTAGTTATCCAGAAGTTGGTTCGGATGATGTTTCTTGGGAATAAAAAGGACGGCTATGGGGATCAGGCCTGACAATGCTGTGTTAGATTTATTCTAACAAGTGTTTGGCTGATCGTCGACTCCACCATTGATTGTGTTCCACTATACAAATTGCGAAATGAATGAGCGATAACACTTTGATAATAAAACATACAGGGACACAAATTGGTTTATAAGAACTGCATCAACAGCGGATTGATGTTAAATTTTCAAAAATCACGTTCTTAATTTCCTTTGGGAGATAGCGCTGCTGTTTAGATATGAGGAATGGAACTGACTGGATTTGGGTTTATTTTCCTTTAATCTCAAACATTTTGCAAATCGATTTCTTTCACGTGCCCAATTTGAGTTTAGTTTGGATAACCTTTGATCTTCGGAAGAAAGATGCTAGTCTCCAATAAGATGGAAAATCTGATGCAGTTTGACTAACGATTGGAAAGACATGTAAGACGTTGATACGATTGCACATGCATTGATGTCTTCTGTCCTCATATGACTGCCATCCAGAGTTTCCGTCCCGTCTCAATCGATGACACTTGTGGTTAGTCCCGACCAGACGCTCGTTTGTCTTCTAACATCAAGCCTGCCAAGGGAGTCTGCAGTGAAAGGCGTAAACTCTTCTCGACAGTGTATACTTACATATCTCCTCCCAGAACCCGTTTGTATTTACATTATGCAACAAAGTATCAAACAGATCATGAGATATGCTTCCTGCATATAGACTTCAAACCAATGGCTTTGGACAAATATACCTCTAGGTCGGTCCCCTCAAAGTGCCATTGCTGCTATTTTATAAATATGAATAGCATGAATTATACGTACAACGAGAAAATAATACTGAATCCTTTATACCTGGCATTCTTTCTTGTTTAGATGTGCAACCTGGGCCATTAATCCAATGTGATGTTGCAATGATATCACATATTCACAGAGAAAATAAAAATTAAGAGAAAATAAAAATGATGCAAGTTTCAAATGTATTCTATATGATATGTATATTAAACTCGCGAAAATTCCTCTCAGAAAATTAGGTGACAATACTAACTCATTTTAGAGTAAAGATACAAAGATACTTACCTCGAGCTGCGGCAGCACTGTTCTGTTTTTCACAAGCGTTGGTGTTTCACATGTTCAATTTCGGCTGAGACGCCATTCGTGTCTACTTAATGAAATATGTGATTTAATTTGTATTTTAGTATTCCTAGAACCTCCTGTATGTGCATTGCGACATTGTATCCCCTGTGTTGCTGACTCGACTGGTTCTGCCGATGAGAAAGATAGGAATTGAAAAGCTCAAGCCGTATAAAAGTTGCCATCTTTCATTTATTTTAACATCCCATCCAACTAAAATCAAAACCCGAATCCGGCACGACTAAAATTCGGAATCAGGTACAACTAATAATTTCAATTTGGCACAGATACACATTTCTCGCACTTCAGACAGAGATATCCTACGTTATACCCCATGCTAGATTTTTCTATTTCGTCCGATCTGTCTTGTACCTTTACGTGACATTTCGCGGAATTTTTACACT
>JAUMHH010162556.1:0-17398 GCA_032359455.1 Chlamys rubida | reverse complement strand
AAATATAGCCGAACGAGTGATGTAATTTCACATTCTGATTACATTATGATAGACGTTATAATATACGGGTTTTTTCATTTTTTTTCAACGCCTACTCATGTTAAATTTATCCTCCAGACCTAAAAATTAACGATATCAAAATGTTCAGTGTCTCAAACGATTAAGCACGTGGTTAAAACAGGCCTTCCTGGAATTGTTACACTAACCTTTCTAGTAACATCTCCCAATATTTGTGGTGACTCGTAGTCATTTTGAATTCAACCTATTGTGGATTCATGGGCAACAACAACACGTGACCGCAGACAGGAAGCTGTCCTCTAGCGACTACGCACAGGCTAACCTACATGTACATTACGTATGTTGACATTTTTAGAATTGAAAATCAATCGTATTGCCATGCTTTGAATCAACCATTTTAGTCACATATTTTATAATCAAGTGCGCCGATTTCAAACAAATGTGTGAAAAATTATATAATGAATCAACAAAATAAAAAAGAGATAACTTCGATATGAAATCTATCAAACGAAAAGATCTCATGGGTTGCAGTGGGGGCAATATTGTCTTTTTAAATGCAAGACAAAATCCGCTATTCTGCAGGAAGGGGGTCACATAAATCGCCTCTTACGATCAAACAGTGGGATACAGCATACCTTTTCTACTGGTAAAAATAGCAATCTCACCGACATATGGCAACTTATTAGGTCGATTTATAAACTATCAAATTCAAAATGGTTTATAATTAATAAACTGAAATTTATAATCACGCTATCTGTCTTCCGAGGATCAGGTACAGTTGTACACTCTCGAGTCATTAAGGCGGTAGTCGTGAAGAGATGTGATGTAGAGTCCGGGTTATTTCTTCTATTCATGCCTCATTCAAGATGGCTGCCATTTCCATAATTGCCTGCTAAGATGACGCACTGTCTAGTTGTCTGTGCAAGGTGTTGGTTCAAGACGGTGGACCCAAGATGTTGATGCAAGATGGCTGGTTCCAAGCTGTGTTATGATGTCTTATAGAAAACATTAGAACCACATCCAATAGAGCTGTTAGATCAAATATCATAGGGACCCATATGAATGGAACTGATGTGTTTTATTTTGCGTTCTTCAACATTTGTTCAACTAACAACTTTACAAACACTTTACATACACTTTCTGCAAATTTAAGATGGACATATACATTTGTATGTACATTGATATGTCTTTTTAAATATCAACAATTATAATTCTAATACATGGAAGTAGCTGCTAATTAATTTATTTTAACTGGCCAAATAACAAAAGAGGTTTGAGTGTTTCGTTTGGAGTTCATCAGTCTCTCAAAGTTCAGCATATGAAGACGTGTGCATAGGCAGACAGCACCGAGAAAAAGAGTATGAAAATGAGCAAATAAAAGATATAGATATTAACGTGTTGCAATGGAGGTAGCAGATAAATTTTGGTTTCTCTAACGCCCTTTAATATGATATTTTACATGGCAATTAGTCGCCCCTGACGATAACGCGCATTAGGGTACAGCAGGCCTATTCTTTCCCCCGACCCTTTAACGTTTTGTATACAAAAGAAAACATTTCCAATTGGTCTATCATAAAAATGGGGTTTTTCGGCGTCTGATAAGCAAAAGATCCAAATGGTTCACGTCAGTCGCCTCATTCGAGCACAAACTGTGGCAGACCAATGTTTTTTATCGAACTTGCAAAAGATAGAAATGGGTGTGTCTGATTATATTGTCTAGATATCTATAGGATTTAGGAAAAATTTGCAATTTCATTTAATACTGGAATGCACCTTTCGACTCCGGCGCTGAATTTATATTTTATCGAACACTGGTGTTGACCATTCATTCTTTACTAAATTGATCCGGAAATACTGTAATCAGTAAAAAAAGCATTCGGTATGGAAGTTAACTGCCACTGCTACCATGTATGGTGGATAATATCAATGTGATTTATTCAGTGTGTGATTTATGAAATAATTTCTCGTTAGCATTACAACGAACCTAATCAGTCTGGCCTCACTGTCTACATAGAAACCCGACACGTCCTAATACGCCTCTTCCCCGCTGAATCAGCTGTGTTCCAATGTGTAGCATCAAACTCAATGATATTGGATTACAGAAAGGACAACATTTCACATATCTCACTCAAATTCTCCAAGAAAGATGTGACCTCCCAGACGGAGAGGACAGATCCAATGCGATATATTTGTGTGTGTCATGCAGGGAGCACGGTTGTGAATCTTGTCAACCATGGGTGTTAAACGCTAAGTACATAACGTTTTCTGGAAGACCGTGCAAGCATAATCTACTGGGAATGAACGTTTTCCTATTCTAACAAATTATCATCCAAACCATATATTGATGCGTTTAGGAAGTACTTGTAATACCCAGAGATCAATTAAGGAACAAGAGTGAGTACATCAGGGGGTTTGGTCTTTCACTTTTACGTTATATAAAAAATATATTCACTGCCAAGTGCGTGAGGTGTGACCGTGACCTACTATAGTGTAAACCTACTCCAAAAATATAAATATCGACTACCTTTGGGAATAGTTTCATTTGAATGGATGTTACTTCCAGGCAATAATAAAAACATACTTTACAGGGAATTCTACTACGTCGCCGAAGTAAAGACACTTTTCATTGGTTGATAACTCTCTATTATTGGTCAATAAACAATGCGTGTACATGTTATTTTAGAATCAACTAAGAATGTACAATGCTAACACTCAAATCCCCGTAATGTACATGTAAACAAGATTTCCACGTGTGTCAATTTTTCGCAAAATAAAAATCCATCCATTACTAACTTCCTCTTGAAAACTGAAATCACAACTAAAGCTAATTGTAAACAGTAAGAGACGACCATGTTAAGCACCTTCAGTTATACTTTATCAACAAATAGACATATATTTGGAACTCTAAAATGTCTTCGAAATAAATAAATCTGCTGCACCAATTACAATATTTGGAATATTCATATTTATCGCTACTTCTCACAACCTTTTATGGCATAGCGCCTTGCCAGGCAGTACCTCACATTTGGTTTTAATGTTGAACGTTCGCCCAGGGGAGGATATGCTACGGGTTTTGTCCACAGGTCGGGGCATACCAAAGTCCTTTAAAATGGTACTTGTTATTTCCTAATTGACTTTCATCATTAAGGGTAATGCCAACAACTGGTTCACCCGTTGTCAGTATAATGTCACCGGGCAGTAAGCTGTGCCGCAGACAGCCAGCATGGGCATTCCATCCGGTTACATTTTACTGACAACCAGTTAATCATTCGTTTCCATAACAAGTGAACAAAAATTCTAAAAGTTAGCAAGTAATAGCAACTGCCATGTTAATGGCTTTAATATGTCCCGACCTGGAGACAAAACCCCGTTGGCGAACGTTCAACGTTACGTCAGACGACGGACGACGAGTGACGGGAATATATCCCTGTAGCCTATCGGACAACAGCAGAATGTCTCAAACTTACAAACACCATGAACAAGAGACTCTAATTGCATCAAAGTAGAAGGTCTCGATTTCTTTATTGTAACCAACACCTCCAGTGTGTATGCAATGTAATGTTCGTTTGATGCCATTTCTTTTAACATGTTCAATTTAATTTGTATTGGCCCCAATGACTCTTTTGTGTTGATGGGCCGTTTAGAACCCGACGACTAACAGTTTAACATGTATGTACCGGAGGTAGTTCATTCAATATATGTTGGGTTGCTCGGAATGATTATAAATCATGAAGGAAAAAACATACAGCACATGGGTTTGAGAGATACAAGTTGAAAAAGAATTTGGACAGGTTTTATGGTCACCATCGTTATCTCATTTGAAACATTCTATTTCGTTGTGCGATATGAACATTGAGTTTCTGATTACGCACATTATTGTTTTTGCTTCTGTCACAACTCTGTTCTCGCTTATAATATAACTAGTGTACCCACTGCATGATTGTAAGATTGGCACAGAAGCGACAAAAATAAATCTGCAGCAATATTTTTAATCTTTATCTTTCTCTCTACTTCTAACTACCTTTTATTTCTTAGCTTGGCAGTGTATTTGGCTTTAGCGTTGAGCATTTGCTCAGGTGAGGAAGGCAATGGGTTCTGTTCCAAGGCCTGGACAAAGCAAAGCCCTTAACAACTTTAAACACCCCTTTACAACCATCGGTCAAATCTTCCTGACAGGAAGAAGAGAAAATATATAGGCCAGAAGAGTTTGGGTGGAGTCAGAACAGTTTTGCTTTCTTCAATGTCCCCCGAGGGACTTGGTCAGTCACCTCTCACGGTAACATACAATGTCCCCCGAGGGACTTGGTCAGTCACCTCTTACGGTAACATACACTGTCCCCCGAGGGACTTGGTCAGTCACCTCTTACGGTAACATACAGTGTCCCCCGAGGGACTTGGTCAGTCACCTCTTACGGTAACATACAGTGTCCGTCTTCTTTGAATTTAAATCCTGTCAAATAAGTCGCCTGATTCTAAATTTGAAAAAGTGCAGAATTAGTGACGTATGAGGTGAGCTAGAAATACAAATTTTCAATATAGATAGAAACTACTAAGTTTGTATAGGTGTGAATGTATTGCCATTTTGTATTATTAGTACGATTAGCTACTAGTAGCATAACTGAACTTAAAGAAAGTATGTGCTATGTTTGCTTTTTCCACACAAAAGCATTAAAAATAAGTCTGTTGCACACATTGCAATATTTGTGAGCTGTATCTTGTATCTCCATTCTAACAATTGTTTCATTTCCTAACGCCTTAGTAACGTTCACTGGTCAAGCGAGGACAGTGAAGGGTTTTGTTGCCTGACCGAGACAAAATATAGTCCTAAAAATAATAGTGTTTTTTCTGCGTGCCGTTCAGCTTTAAATGGGTGTCAGTCAGGACAGTGAGCTCGTTGACAGTAAAATGTGACCATGTGGATTGTCATGGTATCAAGGTTATGACATTTCAGTAAGAGGACACGTTAAATTGGTCTTAAAGTGCCCCCATCGTCCTAAGGACCCATCTTTATGTGACCTTAGCATACGTAAAAACTCACTAACTCTACAAGGCGATTGGTGTTGACAGAGGGTCGTTCATTGTTTTTGAAATGATCCATTCGTGTGTGATAATGGTTGCCGATAAATTCTTCGTTTGTTTTAGACCCTTCGAGTTATAGCCATGCTTGTCCACAAGTTTGTATTTATTCGTTGGAGGCGAGCCCCATCACCGCCATCAGGTGAAGGCTTCCGCGGCGTTCTCAACCTCCTACACTTACTATTGAGTGCTAAAACGGAACTGACCTAACAATGATAACTCTCACGACACATAAAACCATCAATGTGCTTATTTGTGGCTTTTCTTTCGTAAATCGTTTATCACTTTTAACATAAGGACTATCCACTTCTTCGTGCAATTGTTCACAAATCAATACAAGTGTTGTGCTATACATACATTTAATGTTGGTTCCGCTATCCCTGCCACTGTTACTGAACTGATAGTGAAATGGTAACAACTTTTGGTCTGTATCGGTATTTATGTCTGGCCATTCAAATACCCGCGGACGTTCTTTTGTTTTTTTAACTGCCAACCCTGTGTCGTTTATATTTGCGAGTATATATACACAGAATACACATACCGAGTAACGTCAAGCTACTTTCACTGGTACAGGGTCAGAAAATGGTTCGAATAGTATTTTAAAATTAACTTTGTCAATTTTTTGCTTATGGATTGATATTCCTACGCTTTTCCACCAAATGGTTTGTTTAAGCAATATTTAAAGAGTAAACGATGACTTCAATGGATTTTGAAGGGGTTAATTAATGGCATGTTGATTTCTGGTTCTTATAACCGGATAAAAAAATTGTATACATAGGAATTATAGCTCAGTATGGCATTAATAAACGCAATAGATTTTGTTGCAATCTGCATCTCTATTAGTACAAATAGAAACACGTTTCATAGCTTGTGATATAGGTCTAGTGTACCAATTTTGGTACTAATTATTGCCGAAAAACTCCAACTTTAGAATTGTATTTCAAAAGAAATTACTTCGAATCAAAAGTTTTCCTGAAAATTAACCACAATGGGTTATCTTTGAATCAATAAATGCCTCATATTTACATGTAATATCCTCTATATCTAAATATCACTGTAAAACTGTCACAATTGCCCTGTTTGTGTAGGCCTTGGGTCCTTTCCCTAGGCCATGACATACCCAAGTCCTCAAAAATGGTAGCATTTACGGATAACGCAATTATCAGAATAAAGTGACCGAGTGTAATGCTGTGTTGCGTTCCTTCGGCATGGTATTTCAGTGAAGTAGGAAGTCGGTATCAGATCCGAGTTGTCTCAAAGACCAAATATACCAACATACCTTGTCTCCAGCACACATACACACAAACACGCATACATTACACCCATGGAGACATGTCCTTAAATGACCTGAGCTGTAAATAGGATGTTAAACAAAAAAGAAGTTCCTTTCCAGTGGTATCCCCAGAGGTAGCACTATAAAGTCGGCATCAGTTCCACGCTATCACAAGGAGACAAACAGGAACATATCGCAGCCTCCCAAAACACACACGCATACACTGCACGCATGCATCTTGCACACAGGGGAGGCCGTTCTTAAATTACCATAGCTGTTGATAGGACGTTAAACAATACTAAACCAAACCAAGCCACCCCCTAGGCATCCGTCCTCATATGACCCTGGCTGTTGCGAGGACGTCAAACCATATTTTGTTCGTTTGACAATGTGTGAACCTGTATTAGTGTGTATTCCTTTTATGGTATGTGCACTATATATTCATTTATCATATTATATCTATAATATTCCCTCTGCTAAGCCTAGATTGATTCAGACAAACAACCCATATATATCTATACATAAATATATATTACCAGATAAGACACTTTTCGATGTTTGTTGGCATTTGTCTTCTAAGCTTTATGAAACTTGTCATATAAAGCTAATCGAATTTTGCAATTGAATAGATATAGTTTATTAGCTAATGATATAAATGTGAGATGGAGTAATTGAATTGTTTGTTAACATTGAGACCGGTTATCAAAGTGACAAGTATTATTCCTAGATCGGCCTTGCTGATATGCTTGCATCGGTTTTGTTGCCAGTCGTTATAACTCGTGATGGGGTTATGTTAGGAAAGCGTTCGCCAGCATCAGTCTGTCTCCTGCGTCTATGGGATACACATCTACTACGTAAATCTCCAACCGACAGGCCAGCTATTACCAGAATACGTTTAAAACCCTGGCTCTTGAATCACAAATCTTCTTTTATAAGGGCTGCTTTTCCTTAAAGTAAAATTATTTTCTTTCTTCCGTTTACGATAATAATCCTTTCTTGACTTCAAACACTATATTTATATTGTTGATACTTGTTTCTACACCATAATTACACTAGTTTCCAAAAGGAATTAATGTCATTTGAAGATTAGACTAAATACTAAAACATTATATCGGGGCTAAGGCACTATTTTGGAAATTATTTTTTAGGCTACATCACAGCAACTTTGTCTGGTTTTAATGAGTTTGACTTCCAATTAACAGTAAAGGTCATTTAAGGACGTCTCCATTTGTGTAATGAATACTTGTGTGCTGGAGGCGGTATGATAGTTTAGTTCCCTCCTAGCAGTAGCACTGATCTGATGCTGGCTTTAAAGTGCTACTGCACTGAAAAACTATGCCAAAAGAAACCATCACAGTAGACTGGTAAAACCAAATGCTGAAATTTAAATGGGAGTAACAACTACCACTTTTCAGGACTTTAGCGTGTTACGACATAGGGACAGAACCAATTGCATTCCCGACTTGGACGAACGTTTAGCACTGAGGCCGAAACTTTGGTATTGCCATGCAATACCCTAGGAAACGCAAAAGGTTGTTTAAAGTAGCTAGACAATATAACTATCCCAGGTGTCGCAATAGGTGCAGTGGATATAGTTGTTTGATACATGAATCATACACAATAGAAAATTCCAATACATACATATTTATTGGATTAGTCAATATGTCGAAAGGGTACAAATATTGTTATTGTCACTATAACATCATCTTTTGGTTAGGATTACACGGCTCATAAGAATGGGAAAAAACAGAAGGTGATGAACGTCGGTCACCAATGTAATTACCGACTTTGGTAGTATACATTGAAACAATTTCGTTCATCAAGTGGGGACTAATTTCCAACAGTTATATGACACGTTTCTGTGTTTTAATGCTGAGTTTATGTTAACAAGGCTTATTTTAGACAAACGACATGGCACATGCTTGATCTTTTATTAGGATCAATATTACAGCGTCGATACAAAATGGCAGCAAATGTGTTCCGGAAAGGGAAAGTGTCTTTTGCTGCATCGACAATAGCGTGTAAATCTAGGTTAATCCAAATAATGTCACGTTCTGACATCGGGAACTCGGGTAGAGACAACAAAACCCCATGGCTCACCGATGAGCATAACAAAAAACATCGTCTTTCATATCACAAAAAGTAATAACATATTCCCCCATGAGATCATGATGGCGGCTATAACTTGTCCATGCTCTTTATCAACGTTCATCTTTGGAAATCGTGTGTTGTAAGTTTGACCGTCAACAGTCGAAAACTATCACGGTAATCATAATACTCGAAACAATCTCTTAAATGCCAAACCAATTTCGACATGTTTTAAAACATCGTAGCTAGGGGAAGCCGGGGTGTTACTATCAAGAAAAGGAAAACAGCATTTACATAAAAGGAACTTTTTTTCCTGCAACACATACGTAACATAACCTGATACGTGTCATGTCAGGGTAGTGTATATGGTATCAACGATCTAAAATTTAGTGAACAATTGTTTACTTCATTGAAGATAACGATTATATAATTTCTTCAAATTAGAGTCACATGGGTAGAATTTTTCACAGAAAACCATGAGTATCGAATCATAACATGTAAACTCATAAAAACGTGTTTAAAATGAACACATCGGTAATATATAATAACGGTTGACGTGTCGAGGCACGTGCGGTTTCATGGAAGTGATCATATGTCAGTGCAATGAATTCCCTGTCATTGACTGTGCATAAGGAGTAAATGTAACATTAGGAACCTCATGATTCTACCGTCGCTAGCACAGGAGCGGCATACATTGCAAGTTTAATGTCACACCAGTATATCCTCATACATGCTTTCCCGAATTAACTACCAACTAGGCCTCCCATGACGTTCATATTTCAATGGCACGTCATTGTTTTAGGTTGAAGACAGTAATGAGCCCTCGGGGTCAGAAAATAAGTGTCTTAATTTCTTTTTTTCTCTGTAAAACTGTAGAATAACTCAAGCAAAATGTGCAAGGTTTTCCCTGTCAAGGAGCAAAAGGTACCGTTCTTGTTTGACGTCGGTCGCTATATTTCACTTCTATAAAGAAAGACAGATTATTGACTTTCTGACATTACAGGATCTGCAGGATTATCCTAATGGGTAATTGGGGGAAAGGGATATGAAAAGAAGGTTTGTCAATTAAAAGCTCATTATTAAAACTTCTAATTCAAAATTTATTTCATAATGGCTCTATCTGTAACGAAGCTATATAAATGCACCCATACACACGCAGGCACGTCCGTCAATGACCTTAGGTTAAACCCCAACCAGATCAATATAGGTTTATATATCAAAATTTCACAAACTATTCCCGCATTTGCAAATGGTATATTTCAAATTATTGCATCGAAATTGTAATTGTAATTGTAAATACCTGTGCAGCTTCGGAGAAAATAAACCTGTTATTTTCTATTCGCATTAACGTTAAGATGACGGGGCCACACTCAAACCCCAGCTAGATAGCATGACCTCGCTCAGTGGCACAACACTCCATCAGTCACGTTATACTGAGAAGGGGCTAACCAGTCCTAAACGACACTCATATCAAACGAAAGTAAAATTCGAAAATGAGGGGGTAGATAGACTCTCGCACATCTATGACCAAGTATTAAACAAAGCGTAGCTGAATCGGAACATATATTACAACAAATTGTACATACGAATCAACATCGATTTTTGGACAACTCGTACACATTTAACACCTTTGTGTACATACGCTTCACTTGTCATTTGTCTGATGAGTATATACCGTACTAGTCATGGAAACGTCACATACAAACACTTTTTAGCTGTGTTACAAGAATCGTTTCATAAAGAAATTCTCAAAGAAAATTGTCCGCATTATCATCTTTTTGGTGGGAAATATTTTTGTTGAATTTTTGGGAAAATATTTAATAAACTATCAGTACTCCAAAGGAAACTAACTAGCCTATCTGTTTCCAGATTTATAGGATATGACAGATGGCACGCAGAAAGAAGCAATACGACGTCACTGGAACAATATGACATTATCATCAGCTATTGACGGAGGAGGCTATGTGCAAATCAGCTGAACAATTAAAAAACAATGTTTTAAAATATAACGAAATGATTGTAGAAAAACAACCACGCCCTTCCTCAAAGTGTAACACAGAATATCTCGAACCTACGGGTGACTTTTTGATTGTCTAAACAACGACATAAATCACCCCTCTGTCACACCCTCAAGATAGGGGGAAATCTATTACATTAATAATGGATTTAATATTCAATTATCTTCTTTAAGTATCATGAGTATATGGATAGACCAGTCATATGAAACATTAGATAATAACTTAGTTGTGAGGCTGCAATTTTGTGCTGGTTTAGCTTATACGTTTTAGCACCTTATTAACTGCTAATGAACGTATCACTGTATGTACGCATGCCTGTTAGAGAAACAGTACAGTCACCATCCTTACCTGAACCTGAACTATAAGATTTCATTGTCTACACTTTTTAAGAGTGGTTCACTGTGCCATATAGATGATAACCATTTCTTTTTCCTTGATTTACAGAAGACATCACGAGCATGGCACGTACACAGGAAGCGCTTCACGGGATTCTTATGGAGATTATTATGTATTTTTATCGTGTTTTTTCCCTCACTTCCTAGTACGTTGCTTTGTTTTGACTACTTTCGATTCGTGTTTTTTATCTACTACTTATATATTTTTGTTTCTTGTTCCTCGCTTGGCAATGTCTCGTGTTTGGCCTGAATGTTCAACGTTCCCTTACAGTAAGTAATTTATTGGCACGTCCTTAAATGAGAATAATTATTGATAGGACGTTAAACAAACAAACAAAGTTATGGGTTATTTTCTCTAACTGTGACAAACCAGAATCGTTAAACTCATTACTAACTGCCCTTTGCTTGACGTTCCGAGTAAAAACGTGGCGAATAGGACTGGTTAGTATGTTGTCAGCATCAAGGGACCGGATGGAGTGTTATCCCAACATAATTAGGGGGTGATAGTTCAATGAGATGCCACTGAAAGGACCACAGTCTTCATATGACCTTGACTATTGCCGAGTCCTTAAACCCTGAATAGCAAACAAACATATTGTGTTGCAGTAGCATCGATATCGGATAATCAAAAAACTTTGATTTCTAAAATACTTTTGTAATCAAATCTATTTTCAGAGCGCTTCTTGTAAAATCGTATCACCAAAAACTACCAATACAGGTGGTATCTTGTTTAAAACTCGATGGGTCTAAACACGTGGCTTGGTCATGTGACATTGCTCATCGATCCAGGAAAGTGCATGTTCTTGTTTATCGGGCGCTCGGGTTTCATTGTTAAGATAACACGCGCAACCGATACCGATATACGCTCTACCTACATATGGTCATATACTCGAACTAAGATAACTAACGTAATGTATAGTCGTGCTCTATTCAACTTGTCACTCGTAAAGATTTGATTAAAAACTCTCAAAACCCCACTCTAAATAAAAGGCCGACATTGATTCCTCCACATCCATCGTGTTCCGATCTCTTCAGACGGGCGGAGCAGGCTGCTGATACCGCCGGTGTAATTTACGGAAGTTTTCACCGAATATAAAGTGAAAGGGAGCGGTCGAATACTGCTGCCCATGTTTATGAACCTGCAAGAATACGAAGGTTGGCCTTGGATGCGTATCTCCCAAATTGAATTTTAAATCGTTATAATTTCCGGGGAAGGAATATTTAAAGCTTCGATGTAGTGCCAACTTTTCTAATAGTTTCCTTAACAAGAATAAAAGGGAAGATTTAAGAGCGATCCGTAGCGATAGCGCCTCTCTAGAAATGCCTTCAGAATGTTGATGGACTAGGTTTTTTTTTATCCAACTCCCAAGCCTCTCATTCTGTCCAATCGGTACGTCTTATCTCTGTAGCATGATCATCTCGATAATCGGAGGTTAATCGTGTTTTCTAATCACCTCGCGCTATACTCGTGACGGAGATCACCTGTACAGCTTTTACTAAATGTAGACATAATCGGTTGTCATGATTCCTCAAGGAGACAAGACTGTGACATTTAATTGGACATCAGTCGATCGGTGGTCTTCTCAGTATCTTTCCAAATATCGTATGCATTTCTCTAATTGGATCACGGCACAGCTATGTACAATGCCTGATGTAAGAGAATTGCGATCGCTCTGTTATGTCTTCACCACTCTCACGTGATACATCATACTGCAGTGTAGGATGGAAATTATAACCCTTAGCTAGCCTATCGACAGCTTCGTCATGTTTTGTACGAAGGTGATAAGGCAATATCCGGAGTTGTAATTATGGTTGTTTACGGTTATAACGCGCGGTTCCCGCATGCTGAAGCGGTACATCAATATGATATGGTGTGAACTGGTATTATTTGCGAAGTAAAATATGCACATCAAACCATTATGGTTGGTGGTAATGTCCCTTTATCACTGATGGGATTTGACAGTTCCCTAATTGGCTGTATAAAATTAACATTTAAATGTTCAACACTGTTTACAGTTTACGTTATACGACAGGCTTTGATTTCCGAACAGACTGTCACCATACCTGCGCTGACGAAGTTTCCTGTTGATATCGAAAAGGTTTCAAGATAATGTCTTTGTGTCAAAATTAAAAAAGGTATATCTACATTTTTTTCTGAGCAGTTGTCGACAGCTGTCTCAACGTAATGAGCCACTGACTCTTCCGTAGCAATTTTTTCAGAACGGATCGGCAGCATTATTGAAATGAAAAAATGAGGAATAAATTATTTTCAATTCCACCTTATGTGGGTTCAAACGCTAAAAGTAGAGGTGACCGCATAAAGAAAATCTCCCACTCTCGACCATGCATAGGTCATTGCTACATTCACATCAACCTTACATGTATATTGAAGCTTGTGACCAACCATATACAGCGAAACAATTTAACATATAATTGACTCCTTTCTATTGTTGAGTTACACATTAACTGTCTATGTCATCACTTGTATATGTATGTTATATTTTATTGATAGGAATTGGCTTCATAAATTTCTATAACTTGTGCAAGATCCTTTGTACCTATTTGGATAATAAAATATGTTTAAAGTCGAGTAAAACATTTTATGATGTTTTAATATTTCAAACCGATACCTTAAACATTCTATGATGTAAACAACTATGAAATTTTTTTGTTACAGTTTCTGGGAGATTTTATATGATTACTTCATTCAATTAATCTGTACATAAAGTTTTTATCATTTAATTAAGTTTTGATGTATTAATTTTTGTAAACATCTGTTATAGTGTTGTTTGGCTTTAAATGATTTGAATTGTGAATCGTCTGTAAAAAAACAAGTCAACAAACTGATGTTCAAACTTGTTACAATGACTTTCTATCCGGTCACACTGTACAGATACTGGCCAGTACTTACCGTCGTCCCTTTTAACTGAACAGCGCTGTACTTGGTTTGTCTCTGTCAGGAAATAGAACCAGGTAGCTTCCTCAAAGTTCACCTTAAAAGCGAGGTATTGCAGAGTAAGGCGTTGGGAAACAAAAACCGTAGTTAGAAAGGAGTGAAAATTCTAAAGAAAACCATATGTTGCAATTGGTGCAAAGATTTATTAAGTCGATTCTGTTCTCCATTTTCTCTCTATTTTTAAGGGGGTCCCACATTTGTTGCATCTTACAAATTACCTTTTCTTATTCCCAGACCTGTTGGGTTTGGTTTCCGTCCTGTTGGGGTACAGTGATCATATAGATTGCATTCATTAACGATACTTTACTACACTATAGCTGTAATGTTCTACTCGTGCCAGGGACACGTACGTGGATCTCTCTGATACCTAAAATAGCCCATCCCAGCCGGTCACAAGGATCGGTCCAGACACAGCCACTCAACGTTATCGTATTAATTACGTCAACACATCGTTAATTAAAGCATGGTTCATATTGACAATGTGGAAATTAGTCATGAATAGTTTAGGATATACGTTCATTGATTGCTGAAGTAGACAAAAGGTTATCAATCGTTGGTAATGCAATTTAGACTTTCTTTTAGGAATACTTTCTAATATGCGCCATGTGTTTTATTCGTAGAATGCTAATACATAGATTTGTTATTATTTTTTTGTATTGCCAATAATGTTAAAATAAAAATAAATATTATATGTATATAATGTATATTTATTTGTACAAATTATTTCTGGGGGGTTTTAACGGACAGAGAATTTTGCCCTGTTCTATCGCTGGTTACAAGGTATTAATTTTACATTTAATGTAGTGATTATTACTTTGCATTTCTAGAACAAAGGGAGCATTTATTAAGTATATGCATCAAGCTCATCTCCCTCGTATTTTATTAGCAATGATTTGCATTGGTTTCCCTAAGTCTTGAGGTGTGTTTTGTCGATATCTGATTATTAGTTTATCAGCTTTAGATGGCCATGGTCGACATAAACACTTCAGCCATAATGAGGGCTATCTTTCACGAAATTGCTGTTGGACTAGGCAGGTTTCTTAACTCGGTTATCACATTAATTGTAGCCTTTTAAAAGGATTTAGTAGCATAACTCGCTAACCAAATTTGTGGAGATAAAATCCTTTTAAAATAGCTTTGTAATTTGTTGATGCTAAAAAATCTAGAGAAACTCTTACCTAAGAAGTAGTCCACACTCGGCAAACAATTAACCACGCGCATCTCGAAATGGAAACAGACAGTCGAACAGTGGTCGCTTGATTGTGAGCAATGGACCAGTAATGTCCGTCATTTCCTGGATTTGACGGGAGACATCCTGACGGGTGTCGTAGGTGGTGGAGAAAAACGCTTACAATTCCGGAACACCTGGGTTCGTCGACGGTTCTTTGTGGGGATTGGCGTTGACTTTCCGTTTGTTTTGAAATTTCTTCATTTACTCAGTTCCTGTTCATATATTTCTTTGTCAAATTTCAAGTCTGATAATGTCCTTGTTCATTGGTATATTTTCATAGTTCGTTTTACACCTCCAAGTTGTGATTGTATACACATTTCAGGTAGGATATTGATGGAAAACAATTACTGCTGTTACCCAGTGCATGATTCGTCTGAGGCGACTTAAACGGGAACCTCCTGCAGGGTTTCCTTTCTTGCCCTGGATTTGGGGACACGAACGCAACCAAAATAATTTTGCTGTACCTATTGTAACATCGAGGATTTCTTTTTCTTTTTTTTCTGTCTATTATATGTACCTCTTTATTTCCTTACGTCTTATCGAAGCCTGTGTATCAAGGTCAAGTGGAAAAATAGCTCACAAAGGTTGTATCCATTGAAAAACAAATTAAGGTGAACAGATGTAAAGAAATTGAATTTCAAACTACATTGTAGCTGCAAGCTAACCAGGAAGCGCACCTGTTCGCATCCTGCCAAGAGGGCACGTCTACAGAACCCAACCCATTGACAATATTGAGATAATTGGAGATAAACCAAAATCAGGTGAAATATAAGCTGGTTTCTTCCAGACAGCAAGTTCTATTGTAAATCTGTAAAATTAGAGTCTATGTTGTAAACCATTTGGGATGTAAAAACCTTAATCGATGACGGACGGCCTAATCGCACGTTACAGGCGGTCGATAGCCGTACGTTACGGTGCCGTCATCGAGTTTCACGGGTTAGTCTATACTGCATAAACTGGTCAGAATCCAATAGAAAAGAGGAGGGAAAATGAAGATAAATACTTATTGCAATTTCATGGAGTAAGTTCTCACTTTAAACAAATTAAAAACAGAGGAAAATTGGCAGGCGTCGAGACAAGTATAGATGTATAAATAAATTGTTCATTGAATCTCTTTTAGATCCCTAATGAATTTTCGGTTGAAATGAAAATATAATCGGGCACCGCAATTATTGAATGTAATTTGGTAATGATGTAGGCGAGCGTCCTGTGTACTGGAGTAATCCTTGGAACGAATTACCAGAAACAAGATATGCATGTAATGTAGCATGCGACATCAATTTTCATTTTTTTCCTGAAATCATTCCAGTAGACTTGGTAATTGATTTTCTGGTCCTGCGTATTCCGCAAGCAGTACCGTACCTGTACCGGACAGGTGTGGTCCTGACTAGTCCAACAGGAGTAAAGAACATGTACCAGACATGTTTCACATGTAAGTCCTATGTAGTCCACCAGAAGTCCTGGCTAAGTCCACACATTTATACATCATCTTACCGGACGTTTTTGTATCCCCCTCCCCATGTTTTCTCCTTTTCGCCAATGTCCCTCAAGCAAAGACAAAAGTGGTTCTGTTTTCTCATACGATTATGCACTGATATATAACAGGGTGGTTGTAACTTCAAAGCTACGCACTTTCAATTGTTATTTTTAATACATTTCGTTGACAAAACGCTTAAGCGAATAAAACTAAACCAATCCCGCATCGTATTTTCTCGGTGTCTCGATGATCCTGTACTTAGAACAATTAAATTGTTTTGCTCTGTTCGCCCACTTTAGAATTATTCTGTATTAGTATGTACATAAGAATGTCAAAATATAAAAAAAAAACAAGAAAATACAGCAAAGCTGTTGGACACCAAATCTGTTTTATGAAAATGATTAACTGACAGTTCAACAACCTCGAGGGAACGAATCCGGCATACTTTAATTTTTTAATTATAATTATTTTATAAATTGTAAATGGCACTCATTTTGCATTTAGCACTATTGTTACAAATATTTCTATTGGCAATGTACCTCTCGATAAAATATCAACCGTCTTCTGGGTTAAAGCGTCAACAGTACGCCAAGTTCTTATGACGTCACGCTTAACAACAATACAAAGCGCCATTTCGAATGGGTTTTTACTGCAATTTTGCCGTTTGCTGCTATTATCTAGTAAGATTTCCAGACAAAAATTATATAAATAGTGTAGTTACGTAAAAACAATAATGTATGCTGCATATAGGTGGAACACGCAACCACTAATTCTGCCGCCGCTTCATCAAAACTTGAAACTGAAAATCTACGCAGAGAATAGAATGTACCGTTCAGATTGGACCATACTAAGAGTGACGTCTTCAC
>JAUMHH010162545.1:0-17401 GCA_032359455.1 Chlamys rubida | reverse complement strand
AAAACATGAATAAGACATACATCTAGGGACAAAACATGAATAAGACATACATCTAGGGACAAAACATGAATAAGACATACATCTAGGGACAAAACATGAATAAGACATACATCTAGGGACAAAACATGAATAAGACAAACAGCAAGGGACAAAACATGAATAAGACATACATCTGGGGGAAAAAACGCCAGGAAGACATACATTGAATCTAGTAAGAGTTAAAATGGACAACTTGTAATACTCGACAGAAACGTTGGGAAGATGAGATAGGGAAGATGAGATAGACATGTTCAGACAATAAGCTTGGCTCAGTACATGAACATGTCACGACTCTGTGTAATCGTCATAGGAGACATTGTAGAACGTTTTACATTACAAATGACTTACAAAGAATTTGATTCGTGTAATAACAACGATATTCCGCTAAGCATACTTTACAGTATATGAAAAACATGTCGCTGTTATACAACTCTCGGCGACACGAGAAATCAAACCCGAACAAAGACACGCGGGTTAACATTTTCTAACCGGATCTTCGTTATGTTTAATTCATGCTTTATAGAATAGACACGGATATCAACAAAAACAGCTTTTAATTTCTCATTTGAAATTCAACATTGTTAAATAATACAATACGATCTGTTTTAAATGTTTTATTCTTATCAAAATTTATTTTTTAAACTGCAAAAGGAGTACAGTGAAAGCGATAATTGATTCATCTTTAAAATTAGAAAAAACAATTAATATGTGATTATTCACGAAACGAATGCTAATAAAACGTGTATAAGACTACCATATTTGATTCCTGTCTGATCCCCATAGATAAAGTACTGTCACATTCATACTCAATAAATAAATAAATAACATTATACACACTAACATTCTCAAACCTAAACGTCTGTACAGAAACATGGCAACATTCTACTGGTCTTCAAGTAGGAATATTGATATGATATTTTCTTTCAAAACTAATCTTCAAGCACTTCATCAAACGAATTGTTTATCTGGGGATGATTAGAGAAAAAATATCGCGATGTGTTGATAGTACGACACGAACAACCAAATTGAAACGTATTCCGCACTGGTGTTCTGTTGACATTACACATACACAAACTTTGATGACGTGATACGTAATGATAATGTGATGTTCTTCGTAAAAAAATAAACGATAAAAACCGAAATCAATGATGAGGCCCTGTTAAACATGCCATATGAGAAAATACAGTTTGTTTAAAAAAAATTCAAACTGAATTCTACGGTAGTGGTTTGGTTTTATTTTTTTAACGTCCTATTAACAGCTAAGGTCTTTTAAGGACGTTCTACGGCAGTGGGCCACGAGCACTACACGTAGGAATACATACAGTAAATATGGTTCTTAGTATCAGAATTGGAAAAATGCGTAAAAGCGTCAAAGAATAGTTTTTTCTTTCAATATTTTATTCTAATATGTTAGATAAATGACCTGTTAAAGCCAAACCGGGGGTACGTTTACATACCTATAGTGAACTATAACAATTATTCAGGTTTTTTGTCTTTTCATAATGATAATCACATGAGCTAACACAGCCCGGAGGGAATATCTGAAAAGTCATTGATAGGTTTAAACTGTTAATGAGCGATCGGTGTGGGATGGCGCTTATGTTCACCAGCTAAGTACTCAACGTCAGTAGCTACTTCATAGTGAAGTTTAACGACGCGTTGTAAGACTCGACAACGCCAGAAGATAGTCGCAGGGCGGTGTGTCTACACTATAGGTTGTTCAATTTCTAAAACCAAAATGTCATGTAATAAAAATGTGAAATTATCTGAAAATATGCAAAAAAAAAAAAAATTTGTAAATATGATATGGCATATATATTGCTGCTAGGTTAGTCCTTGTGCTCGTCACATTGACGAGCATGCGCACTACTGTCTGAGGAGGACGCGACCACACAATCTTTAGACTGCGGTAAAGTACACGTAACCCTTTCCTTTGTGTGCCAGTTTGGGATCCACAGACACGTCATTTTCTGACAGGCTGTCGACAGACCTGCCATGACGTCATCCGTTTATGCAGTCTTAACACTGTTTTCATAGTAAACTTTTATGAAGGTGTAGATTCTTGTCTCCTGTTTGGGCGGAATGAGAATTATTTACAACTGTCCGTATCTCCTGTTGATGTGTGTACGATTGTAGGTCCCACCACGGAATGTCTGATCGTATGGTGTCTGCCGTATTGTATCTTACTTATCAAAATATCAACACCATGGACGTCGCGCTGTATAACAGTCATACGCCATTCTGTCATTCACATATAAACAACACATCGGAAACGGACCGTTGGTGAACTTCACACATATTTGTATTACTCCGCACAGAAATACGAGGTCTGCATTGAATACAGTTTGTTGATGTGATTGGTTACGCATCCATTTTTCATTCCGTCCTGCGCAACTTCCTGTGATTTTTGTTCTGGAGAACCAGCTGAATCGTCCGATGATGTAGGCATGTCCATAAATATATTGGATCCGTCCCCAACAGGAAACACAGTCCCTACAAAGATAAAACAAGTCATTAATGTCTCCTTTGTCCTGGGTAGATAGCGTACCCCTCCGATCTCTAAGTCACGTGCAACATGTCAATTAATTTATCTTATATATAAACAGGAGATATCAATAAGATGCAATTTAAAGAAAGTAGCCGATTTTTTCACCAAAATGGTACATACCGTCCATGTCGGCAGAAAACATTTTTCTGTTCTCATCTCCCTCCTGGACCGGAAATCGATCTTGATCTAAATCAGAATTCTTCCCTTTCCGCTTCCGGTCTTTACCGCACGAGTCCGGGCTCTGACGTCGTGACATTTTCTTCACCTGTTCAAGAATGGTCAAAAGGTTATGTTCGCCAATATTTCAGTAAAACCTGCATCAAGTGAACATAAGAATGAATTTATTTTTCAATTCTCTAGAAACTAAAACTACATGAAAAATGTTTTGAAACCGATATTGTTAGACGGCATAGCTATCATTCTCATCTACACGTTAACAAGTCATTGTAATATACAACTTTCATTGTCACATGTGTAGATATTGTCACGCGCATACACACCAGGTATTGATAGTGCAGGCCCTAACGACAACACACTTATCATATATCACGTGGTCAAAGTCAGAAACACGATGTACCGAACAAAGTGTCAAATGTCCAGATTTCTGTCTACCATCTACAGCGATTGTACGTCAACACCTCGAACTTCTGTACTTTAAACATTCGCCAATCAACATGTTAAGTTTGCGATGAATTATTCATGACTCTTACCATTATAGGACATTATGAATATAAAAATTGGAATGTGCTAAACCCCTTAACTTCGACAGATGAAAAGGCATATGTACTTCTCATCTATAAATTTTGATGAGTGTTTTATCATTTTAGAAAATTTGATCAAAATCAAATTAAAAAACTTGACATGTTATTTTCAGAAAATGTCGAACAGTTTTGGTAAAATATCTTCCTTCTGTGCGATCTGTCATTGAAAGGGGCTGATGAAATGGTAATTAATCTCCGGACTTTTTGAGATCCGTGATATCATGACAGGTGTTATATAAACGTGTTCAGTAATAACGGAATCAATTAGATCTCATGCATACTGATTACACAGCATTGAAAAGTGTAAGGAAAAAATTCCAGAATAGAAAAAAGAAGTTTTAAATGTTTTGGCAGAGTAATAATGTACTTCTGGAACAATAGAGTAACGGCTGACCAGGCGGCGCCGTGCACGTGTCGAGTGACAATTTCAAGGTCTAAGCTGTAATTGGGGTGTGGATTACAGCCATTCCTTGACCAGACGGGGAACACGAGACACTGTCGGTATTGTACCCAGGGTGATACTCGTCACGTAATGAGACTGTGGTGAGACAGTCATTTCTATAACTCTCCATACAAACCCCGCACAGTACGTATAGATATTACGTGAACGACCGTGTAATTATCGTCTTTAATTATTTCAGGGTATGGGTACTGAAAAGGACGATTGTGTTTTTTTCGAAGATAGTCGTAAGTTGTGTGTTCGTTCGTCATTAAACACCTACACAGTTTTACTCTCTCTGACTACCGATTACTTGACTAGCAAACTTCCCGTTACCCATACAGTCCTTAGCTCTCTCTGACTACCGATTCATTCACTAGCAAACTTTCTCGTTGCCCGTACGGTTCTTGAAGTAACTACTACACACGTCTACGACACCCCTTCCTTTATAGAACTTTACAAATTATGTTATTAATATTATATATTAAATACCATGTGTATATTCTTTATCTTACTAACGCCCTTTTCCAATTGTCTGCCTTGACTGTCCGATTTCCCCTTCCTACCGTCAGATGGCGCTTTTTACCATATTCTCTAACCAACCGACCTTCCCTGCCTTGTTTATTCAGGTCTCCATTCTACCTACCTTTGCTCGTTGGTTCTGGAACCACACCTGTACGACTCTCACAGTGAGTCCAGCTTCAGCAGCCAACTGTTCTCGTATCTACAAGAGAGAACACATACTATATATACATTTTAATAAACGAGTCCCCAATGCAATCAGCTTTCACAATGTCTCAACACAGGATTTTCGAATGTAGCCCACATAGTTTTGGTTTCACTTTGTGTAACACTTTTGTAGGGTTCGGGTTAGATTTATGCTGAACTTGAACTTATGGGTATTAATGGCGGCATTTATCTTGTATGAAGTTTTATGTTAACAACATTTGGGTAGATTTATGGAAGTATTGAAGCGTTTAGATTACCTTGAACTTGTACGACACTTACCTTTCTACATGGTTTGGGGTTAATCTCAAACGCGGCCTTGAACTTGCGTCGTTGACTCGTCGTCAGTATCGTCCGCGGTCGTTTCGTATGTCGCTCATTGTCGGTATCCATATCCTCATAACTGTCGCTGTCGTCGTCCATAGCATCTGAAGTAGAACATGGAATGTTGCAATGACACAATTTCACTAAATACATAAGTGTGTAATTTAGTCTACCTATTTTGTTTATAAAATTCAATCGGTGCTTCGTACCGTGTCTGCAGTGTACCACTGTGTCTTCAATGTTACACTGTGTATCATACCGTGTCTACAGTGTACCAATGTGTCTTCAATGTTACACTGTGTATCATACCGTGTCTATAGTGTACCGTACTGTGTCTTCAATGTTACACTGTGTATCATACCGTGTTTATTTAAAGAGTATTGTACCGTGTCTATAGTGTACCGTACTGTGTCTTCAATGTTACACTGTGTATCATATCGTGTCTATTTAAAGAGTATTGTACCGTGTCTATAGTGTACCACTGTGTCGTCAATGTTACACTGTGTATCATACCGTGTCTAGTTAAAGGGTATTGTACCGTGTCTATAGTGTATCCGTACTGTGTTTTTCATGCACTTTGTCTCCAGTGTATAATCATGGACAATATATAATACATCGTTTACAAGAAACATACACTTAGTGGGTTGGCATGTTGTAGAACCAATATTTATAATTCGATGCAATTATTACAGTAGAAATACTTTTTGATATTTTGTAAATTGAACAATCATAACTGTAAATTCTGCTAACCAGCATGATATAGCGAAAAGGGGAAAGTGACATCCGGGAACTTTTAAATGCTTAGATCGTTAATATATGATGAAAATTCGTTCCGCTATTTTTGATAAGTGCCAACTGCACTCTCTACCACAACAATTTCACCAAGACATATATATGTCTGTCTGTCCACTCTTCCACTACAATGTCACCCATACATAGATATGTATGTCTGTATGTCTGTCCTCTCTACCACAACAATATCACCCATACATTGATATGTCTGTCTGTCTGTCCTCTCTACCTCTACAATATCACCAAGACATAGATATGTTTGTATGTCCTCTTTACCATTACAATGTCACCCATACATAGGTATGTCTGTCTGACTGTCCTCTCTACCACTACAATATCAACCCATACAATGATATGTCTGTCTGTCCTCTCTACCACTACAATATCACCACGACATAGATATGTCTGTCTGTCCTCTCTACCACTACAATATCAACCCATACAAAGATATGTCTGTCTGTCCTCTCTACCACTACAATGTCACCCAGACATTGATATGTCTGTCTGTCCTCTCTACCACTACAATGTCACCCAGACATAGATATGTCTGTCTGTCCTCTCTACCACTACAATGTCACCCAGACATTGATATGTCTGTCTGTCCTCTCTACCACAACAATATCACCCAGAAATTGATATGTCTGTCTGTCCTCTCTACCACTACAATATCACACATACATTGATATGTCTGTCTGTCCTCTCTACCACTACAATGTCACCCATACATAGATATGTCTGTCTGTCCTCTCTTCCACTACTATATCAAACCATACATTGATATGTCTGTCTGTCTGTCTTCTCTACCAATACAATATAACAAAGACATAGATATGTCTGTCTGTCCTTTCTACCACTACCATGTCACCCACTACAATGTCACCCAGTCATTGATATGTCTGTCTGTCCTTTCTACCACTACAATATCGCCCAGTCATTGATCTGTCTGTCTGTCCTTTCTACCATTACATTATCACCCATACATATATATATATCTGTCTGTCTGTCCTCTTTACCAATATAATGCCACCCAGTCATTGATCTGTCTGTCTGACCTCTCTTTCACTACAATGCCACCCATTCATTTATTTGTCTGTCTGTCTGTCCTCTCTACCACTACAATGTCACCCATTGATCTATCTTTCTGTCTGTCCTAAATCTCCCACTACAAATTCCTCAGACATTGATTTGTCTGTCTGTCTTTCTGTCCTCTATCTCTGCCACTACGTAGTCCTCCTAAACACCAACATCAGTCTCCCTCCTTTCGATAGGTATGTTATCACACCATGAAGTGTCATGTCAGTAGTATGCCTTATTCCAGTAACACTTAAGGTTGATATTTTTCGCTTTCTTTCTTTAACAAATCGATTATTCCATTGATTTCCTTTGTGACGACTCGTCAGATTAGGCAAAGCGTGAGACATTACAAAACCTTCATCGATATCGGACCGGTTCTGTTCAGACAATTGGGGAATATATACATTTGCAGGTGGAAGCTTAAACCGACACGTTTTGTGTACCGATTATACTCTCAAACCCAAGTGCGAGTAAATACTGAACCACACACTTACACGATGGTACAGCGACCAACGCGACAATCGTCGGGTTTAATCTCACGTGCTCTCTACCACGGGAAGATGGGTCCAAAAAAAGTGCGCGTATCCGGGTATACTTGACATTCTGTTAATGCCGAGGTCAACGAATCAGTCAATCATAGGGTGTGGGTCGGTGTTACCCATGTTTACCGGGTTTACTGATATATAGTGATGATGTCGGCACTCTGCTGTAACATCGAGTGCTGGGCACACTTCACCCTACACTACTCCAGTAACACCGGTTAGAATGTCTAGTGCAGTATTTTAGAAAGTCAACAATGCTCCATAGTGTAGCTTTGTTTAAAGGGTTGATGTGGATGACGGTCTGCCCCTTTTACTGAGGAGTGAGGAGGACTATTGGGTTACTCCTTTGTTTAAACGTCCCAGAATATACAGTGATCGTACTCCGGGCAGGGCCCAGGTAGAGTTACAGGATAGCTATTTGTCACCGCTGTAACAATGCTCTCTACCTGTATCATGGCACCTGTCGGGGGCCAGGTGAATCTCCCACACACCAGCGGCCCAGCAACACAGGTAAACTACAGGTAATCCAACACGGTTTCATCAGCCTATTATATGCTTCATTGGAGCAGGGTTGTGTTTACCTGTGTGACATACCTGATGCTGCACAAGAGAAGCTCCTAATGGCTCAACATATACAGACCGTACTGTGTCACTGACTCGTCTTTTCAATGAGAACAATTGATAAGCTTTAAACTTATTTCCCCAAACCTCTGTTTTCTGTTAATCGTGATGTAGATGTTACACATTTCATTCTGAAGTGTTCTTTTTATTCAAATTTACGCGTTAAATACTTGAAGCCATTTTGTTTTCGTAATCCTGTCGTATTCAGTTTTAACACATTGACACCGTGGTGTCCACATTGTCAGGGTTGATAAACCTAGGGAAGGGAACAGATGTTAACGCGCCTGTGTCCGGGGAATATATTTTGAGAGTAAACTTAACCAAGTGACTCGGTTATTATACAAAAATAAAAATTGATATTAAACAAACTTGATAAAAATTGTATAAAACTGGAATAGGTGAGTTTTGGTAATTGCTTATCTCTGTATAGAGAAATATTTTTATATAAATAACAAACTATGCCTAATTATACTGTACTAGTTATTGACGTACCGAAGTACACGTGTCCAGGCTGTTCACCCGTACAGCGATGTATACGTGTCCAGGCTGTTTACCCGTACAGCGATGTACACGTGTCCAGGCTGTTTACCCGTACAGCGATGTACACGTGTCCAGGCTGTTTACCCGTACAGCGATGTACCCGTGTCCAGGCTGTTCACCCGTACAGCGACGAGATCTGTATTTTTAAAAGTAACATCAGCTTGTTGGAAAGTTTTTGTTCTTTATTACCAGGAGTATATGTGTAGAGATATTTACATATTAACGCTTTTAATTAAGTTTCTAGTTGAAGTTGTCGATATATTCGCCGGTGGGATTCCTCTCAAGAGTGTTAAAACCAGGTTTTTATCTTTTAATATATATATAAATAATAGTTAATAAGAAGAAATGTTTTAAGTACAAACAGACTTTTGTCCTATTACAGAGCTCGTAACAGGTGGACAAACAACTAGGTTGTGTAACTTTCAACTTACAAACTGCAACGATTCTGAACGTTATTTCCATCAATACAAAAACTAGGTATAAACTGACACAAATAAAAATGGGATTCTATTGGAATTTCATTGGTCATCCTCCAACACTTGTAACACATAATATAGGCCACACCCACTGGTCTCACTCTCACATCCTCCAACACTTGTAACACATAATATAGGCCAAACCCACTGGTCTCACTCTCACATCCTCCAACACTTGTAACACATAATATAGGCCACACCCACTGGTCTCACTCTCACACCCTCCAACACTTGTAACACATAATATAGGCCACACCCACTGGTTTCACTCTCACACCCAGCTGTAAACGCTACACAGACTCACCTGGTGTGATATAAAAACTCAGGTGTATTGAATGGCTGAGGGCAGGTGAAAACATATAAAGCAACACCGGAAAATTATATTTATTGTGTACATTGATACATGTCTATTAACACTGCTACAGAGTGGAGCGAGACCACCCAGTTATAACCACTGCACGCAAGCAAATACACCAATGAATGCACAACACTGTGGCAAGGTCGTACTGCCCTGCTGTATCAACTTTAGCTTTTGTTGCAAAGATGCTGAACAGGTGAAAATGAAACCTTTAAGTTCATTTACACAGGTGTAACAAAACCAAGAGTTCAATTTTCCAATCGATAAATTACTTTCTATTTTCACAAAATATCCGAATCGATGACCAATGCACCCACGACAGTGTCACTGAGAACTGCTAGCCACTGAGAAGTGACATGTAAGATCTGTGGATAGCGGCCCGCCTACCTGTACAGGGCCAGGATCAAGGCTATGAATGGTTTTGTACCTGTATAACTATAGGTAACATGTAATGGTATATCCGTGTGGGGACACAGTAACATGCAACATATTCAGGCAGCAGTATATATCTTTACAACTGACGGTAGTAAAAATACGCCACAGTGTCTATTTGTTCTAGGATGACAGGCGGATAGGGGTTCGAACCCATGGCCCTTTGAACTGTAGACAAATTATCTCATTACACCAATAACCCCTGACATGTTGTCCAAGTTTTGTGGGAACAAATAAGGTCCTGACGAATGGTACCACTGCAGGTCGGGGATTTATTCAATTCAATTCAGTTCATTTATTGACTTTGAGCTTTTCAGCTCCTCAGTAAACATATAACAAACCCTAGATACAGTGTCAGACACTGCAATGATTAGTTATAAGAGGAAACTAATGGGGGAACTCCTGAGGAATTGGGGATTTGCTTTTTTTCTTCTTGGGGACACAAAAGTGATAAAAAAACCTTTGATTTTTCTCTGCTTCCTTACAACCTTTCCGTTTCCTAGAGCCTTCCTCGGCAAAACCTCGCTTTTGGCCTTTTATGTTGAACGTTCGTCCAAGTAAGGCAGGACACAGGTTCTGTCCCTGGCCGGGGCAAAGCCCACATAAAGGTTGTTGTCATTCCCTGTTTAACGTTCAGCATTTCTGGTAATCACAACTGGTTTACCCTTTGTCAGTATATATATAATGTGACGGGGTCGAATACTGTGCTGGGTGCCTTCGGCATGGTATTTCAGTGAGGTACCACTCTAAAGTCGACAACAGACCCGTGCTTTCGCAAGGAGGCAGGTACACCAGCATACCACTTCCAGCACACAAACACACACACATGCACACATACGTTACATACATGAAGCCATGTCCTTAAATGAACGGTATGCCGGTTTCACAATCTTTTCATACAAATAATTGCTGCTATGAAATGAGAAATAAATTTGTTTTTAACGTTGTTGCAACGTTTTTTTCCCACGTTGTGGCAATTTATCGTTTGTGATCCCTAATGATAGTATGGGAGAGTATTGTACACACGTGTGAGTTCGTTACCTACTTAACACCATACTAACAATATACGGTTATGGTACCAGCCTCTGGCCCCCTGGTACGTTACTCCGTGTCCGCCAGTAGGTGGCTAGGTAATGATGAAAGGCCAGACTAAGAATTATGAATGTTTTTCTAACAAAACCATGCAGTCGTTATCATGCTGTTGTGTTAATGTCACCTCCCTCTGCCCAGGTAATGCACAACTTTTACCTATTTCCACCAAAAACATGTACATATGCAGTTAATAGTCATTTAATATTTTAATTTTTCGAAAGATGTCCTATTTACTAATCTTACAGCAATACGCTTGCCCATATTTTACTTAAATGGTCGCTTTCATAGGATAGAGAAATTCCACGACTGGGCGATTGTCATAAATTCGATGTCCCTATTAACATTACACGTTCCATGTTTTGGTTTTAATGGCAGTTGACCCTCTGAACCTGCGTACATTATCCACGCAAGAGAGCCATTCTGGACACGCCGTCCCCTTATTAGCATATCATTTGCATACTAAATGCTGTAATATTTGGCACACCGAGAGGATTTATGGTAAAACATCCGTCCCAGTCAAATGCAGACGTACCTTTACCATACAAATGGCCGTGTTAGGACCAAGAGCCAGTGCGATCAGTGTAAATCGACAAGGGAGGAGATCTGTCTTCCTGCGGTAGGGGGACACTGTGTGGTCTATATCTACGCATGCGCCTTTCGGTTAGGTGACAATTTGTTTGCTGACATGAACAATCTAAGCTCATTTTGTCAGATTTATGTATATCGCACACACTGACAAAAATATACATTTTAGTTTTGTTAATAGGTTAACCCTGTAAAGGTCCGATAATTAACGCTTCCGGTCTCCGTCTCCAAATGACTTAACCCGTGTGGAGCCCCGTAATTAGATGGGACACGTAAACCCATAGAGTGCCCCCTCAGTATGCTTAGATTGTCACATGACTAAGGCATTGGTGAAAGGTGTGGCCTATTCTGTGGTAGGCGTGGCTAGACTAGTAGTTCATATTCATATAGTCCTAAATTATCGTTTCATTTTAAAGTAAACGGTAATGATACCGTTAGAATTGCAATAATCTAGAAAAACGTCGAGTTTTCATACATTATAATAAGACTTTCGCGATATAGAACCGACGAAGGGGCGGATTCGAGTCCGATCTCGTTACTGCATGATGTCTGTATGGGGACGGATTTGAGTCCTATCTCGTTACTGATGTCTGTATGGGGACGGCTATGAGTCCTGTCTCGTTACTGATGTCTGTATGGGGACGGCTATGAGTTCTGTCTCGTTACTGATG
Source organism: Chlamys rubida (assembly GCA_032359455.1). Classification (NCBI taxonomy): domain Eukaryota; kingdom Metazoa; phylum Mollusca; class Bivalvia; order Pectinida; family Pectinidae; genus Chlamys; species Chlamys rubida. The sequence goes on along the minus strand of JAUMHH010162545.1, from coordinate 5,381 downwards.
TCTGTATGGGAACGGATTTGAGTCCTGTTGCGTTATAGTTATCTGTAATGATGAAGACTATTTAGGATAATACCGCTGTTACTTACCTTTAGGACTGTAGGATAAAACGCTGAACTCTTTGTCGAAGTCGAAGCGACAGAAGAGTTGACCATCTTTGATGACGAACTGATCCCCCCGCTGTAGGATTTGCCGACACTCTATACACCGGAAACAGTGGAGGTGGTAGACGCTGCCCATGGCCTTCATTACCAGCTCGTCCGACGATATGTTGTAGCCACACCCATTACACCGCCCCCGGAAAAGTCTGAAGAAAGATAGAATAGCAATGTAAATGGTATTAATGGGAAAGAATCTTGGTCTGAAATTCGATTGTTCTCAGTTCTTGACAAGGCAGGTAACAACTAAAAAAGAAAAACGAGCGTTTTAGTTTGTAGAGCCAGGGAGGGTAATTTAAGCAACATATTGCATAGAAGTGGTAGATCTACTGGATAAAATGCCACATCTTCACAGTTTATTACTTATATTTTCGTTACATATAATGCAATCTGACTTGATGTTTTCCCATAAAGTTCAAAATTTACCGCTATGTATTGGCCAATGACTAGAAACAGAGGAACACCTGACGTCATGCGCTGTTTCATAAACAAAATTTAAAGACAAAACAACGCCGTCATATCGGATTCATTTGTTTTCAATTTTAAGAAAATAAGTAAAACTTCAAACGAATAAAACAATAATAATAAATATCGTCGATTAACCTGCCGGAGGACGCTTTAAATAATGTTTTTTAAGACCTATTTTCTGGGCGCGTAGCCACACAATGGTAGCAGCAACAATCGGACCATGTTTTAATATATGTTGCAAATAGCAGTGGTAGTTATGCTCTCATGAATGAAACTCCTCAAAGAAGGGATATAGAAGGCCATTACCACTCCAAATGAAAATGTGCGATCACGGTATACTTTGTTTGGTTGCAGGAAACGTGTGGTCTGAGAGCTGGGACAATGTACGAGCGACTATGGAGGGCGGTAGGCACTATACAGACAATGTACGAGCGACCATGGAAGGCGGTAGGCACTATACAGACAATGTACGAGCGACTATGGAAGGCGGTAGGCACTATACAGACAATGTACGAGCGACTATGGAAGGCGGTAGGCACTATAAATGTTAGAGTTTGGGGATGTCTGGTGTTGCACCACTCTCTAGATTCTAACTCACATATTACATTGACACCATTCGTGGAGCCGCTCGGCCGTCCTCTGCGCTACACCGATTTACGGACAATACCGATCACACCCAAGATAGGAGGCGCTAAAACAAAGGGTGGATGATCCAGCTTAATCAGGTGATCAGGAATGTGCTGTCGATCGTCTGATAATCCACCTAGGACCAGTGATCCGGTAAAACGGTCTCGGTAAGCTCTCACGGCCAAAAGGCTTTATATACACTGTGCCAGACATTCTGGTACACTGTATATACCTATAACAATGACTTAGGGAAACTGGTAGTATATGGTAAACGTTAAACAACATTTCCGCGTGTTTAGCTAAAACGACTTTTGCACTTGTATCTCTACGTCATCAAAAATAGTTCTGATGTTGAGTCCGGAACGAACCTTACTTGTATAGCTAATTTGACCTAGACAGACCCAGGTCACATTTGGGTTAATGGGAATGATTTGGTTCGTTTGCTGCACTTATGAACATTTACTCATGATATTACTTATAACAGGTTCGGTTTTACCGGAGTATTACGTTCATGATAAAAGGAACTTGATAACGGGATGATACCTATGTCTTGTTCATACCTGAATTAACCGAATTAAGGAAAACGTTTAGGCTGACAGTACTCTATATTGAGTTGCTTAGAGGGAGAGTGAGTTTACGAATTCAATACTACAGCAATAATTCAAGTAACAATACAGATCCCACGATCTCGAATCCACGAATTAAACCCTTATCGAATTGGTATCGTATATCATGTTTAAGCGCAATCTAAGTTAAATCTGAAAACGACATATCACTAGTCTAGAAATAAAATACTTCATTTTGATGAAAACAGGTACGTGACGATGTAGTATACTTTTAATATTTTGGATGCAAGAAAATAAGAAAAAGAAATAATTTTCGGGAAGATGGACCAGGGTGACTCCCGAGGGGTCTGAAGCACTAGGCGGCCATTATGTAGGGTCTATGTGAGGTGTACCGGAACACTGACAAACAGGAACACTTCAGGATGGCAGGATCCCTGTGTTTGTCGTGTACAAACGGGGGTTGTGTGGGTACGGATGGCGATACATCCCACCGCTACTGTACACCCAAAGTCAACCTGTCACACAAGCCTCGTTCCGGTGACAGCTTGTTTGTATTCACTGCGGAGCACATTCCTCCATGCTGTTTCGTGAAAGCCGCCATGTTGACAGGGGCGGGCAAACCCAGCAGTGGTATTCACCGACGACTCGAATGTCAACACTAGCAAGCACAGGTGAACAAAACGTAGAGCGAAAATAAACTATTGTCAAAAATTAACCACAATGTGAAATTGTGTGAATGAAGAATAGGCCATTATGGCGGAGGAGGAGAAACGTCATTGTTTCATTGCGCATGCTCATAGTTACAACAAATAGAGTCGCTGAATACAGGTGTCTGTTTGGCGTAATAGTACATACGTGTAGTGTTATTCGGCAGGGATAGTGAACAGAGACACATCCTTTCGTGTATTACTGGAGATGGGACCGAAGGTGTATTTTATTGACATCGCAGCAGATAGAATATGATCCACTTGTTATACGGTCTTGTAAAAAAGGAAACCTCCTTCTGTTTTTAAAGCATGTCAAACAAATAATAGGATGTTGACAGTAGAGTTTATACCCCTCCCTCTCCCAGCGGGGTGGAAGACGAGTGTTGATAGACTCCTTAAAAGGTCAACTCGGGGCAGCCGTCCTGTACTCTAAAGTTCACTACTTACGTTGAGTAACAGCGTGTATATAAATCCGCTGCATACAAGAACAGCATATACCCGTTTAATTTATTATGCAATAAATGTAAGTTCAACGAGTTTTATAACTGTGTACTTTTTTGTAGAGGTTGGGATCGGTGGCAGTGTTACGACAGGGAAGAAAAGAGGGGGTCTGACTGTTAACGGCGCCGTAACGTTGATGTATACTTCACCATCTACCCATAGTGTACCGTGAGTATACTTCACCATCTACCCATAGTGTACCGTGTGTATACTTCACCATCTACCCATAGTGTACCGTGTGTATACTTCATAAAATACCCATAGTGTACCGTGTGTATACTTCATAAAATACCCATAGTGTACCGTGTGTATACTTCACCATCTACCCATAGTGTACCGTGTGTATACTTCACCTTCTACCCATAGTGTACCGTGTGTATACTTCATCATCTACCCATAGTGTACCGTGTGTATACTTCATCATCTACCCATAGTGTACCGTCGTGTGTATACTTCATCATCTACCCATAGTGTACCGTGTGTATACTTCATCATCTACCCACAGTGTACCGTGTGTATACTTCATCATCTACGCATAGTGTACCGTGTGCATACTTCATCATCTACCCACAGTGTACCGTGTGTATACTTCATCATCTACCCATATTGTACCGTGTGCATACGTCATCATCTACCCATAGTGTACCGTGTGTATACTTCATCATCTACTCTAAGTGTTTTCTGTCAATATGCCCTGTTCCTCTGAGGTTGAATGGTCGTTATGAATACATTTCTATTTTTAGATGCGGTGACGGCGAATTGTTTTTCACATCACCTGTTTGGGTGACAATAACATTTAAAACCGTCTTAATGGGAAACATTAAAATGTATAAATCATGTTATAAACTGTAGCATTAATGACAAGAATGTATCTTTCTGACAAATGTCTCGTAATGCTTGCACCACACACGATTCTACATTTAATAAGTAACAAATTGGGGAAGGGTGTTTTGACAAATTTTATGTTCAAATTCACTTTATCATTACTTTAGATCTGAAGGTAGGCAACAACAGACGCCAGCTATCTCAAAGGAGCCGCACATTAGTCCCACACCCGTATACAACAGTCAGCGATGGTGAGTTACCATCCTAACGGCTACACTGTACGTACACCGTCGGAACTGTAATATTTGTGATCGTCAAAATTAAAAGAAATGTATACAGATTTTGTTGGTTAATGAGGTGAAGGTCAATGGCTGTGAGCCGTAGGGGGATTGGTTAATAGCGGGGATCTGGTTCAATGACCCTTTCTCTAAAAGTCAATTAATCCTATATACGTACTATATTAAAAGAAAAAGGCGACGAACAAACTGTGAAATATGAGATAACCGATGAAACAGTTACGGAATAAAATGCCAAAAGAAAATGCAAAACAACATGCGAATCTCATCAATCTGAATGTAGATTGAAATTAATTATAATGGTCGTAAACGCGTCGCGCTAACATGTCCGTTCGGGTATAATAGTCAGATAGCCCTGTATGTCGTGCTAGCCCTGTATGCTCGGGTAAAAAGGTCGTACTAGCCCTGAATGTTCGGGTACTATGGTCGTACAGGCGTCGTACTAGCCCTGTGTGTCGGGTATAATGGTCGTACAAGCGTCGTGCTAGCCCTGTGTATCGGGTATAATAGTCGTACACGCGTCGTGCTAGCTCTGTAAGTTCGAGTATAATGGTCGTACAAGCGTCGTGCTAGCCCTTTATATTCTCTTTTAATGGTCGTACAAGCGTCGTGCTAGCCCTGTATGTTCGGGTTTAATGGTCGTACAAGCGTCGTGCTAGCCATGTATGTTCAGGTATAACGGTCATACAAGTGTGATGCTAGCCCTGTATATTCATGTATAATGCTCGTATACGCGTCGTGCTAGCCCTGTATGTTCGTGTATAATGGTTGAACATGCGTCGTACTAGCCCCGTGTGTCGGGTATAAAGGTCGTACTTGCCCTGTATGTTCAGGTATAACGGTCATACAAGTGTCGTGCTAGCCCTGTATGCTCAGAAATAACGGTCGCACAGGCGTCTTGCTAACCATGTATGTTCAGGTATAACGGTTATACAAGTGTCGTGCTAGCCCTGTATGTTCGGGTATAACGGTCGTACAAGCGTCGTGCTAGCCCTGTATCTTCGGTTATAATATTTGAACATGCGTCGCACTAGCCCTGTGTGTCGGGTATTAAGTTCGTACTTGCCCTGTATGTTCGATTATAAAGGTCGTACTTGCCCTGTGTGTCAGGTATAAAGGTCGTACTAGCCCTGTATGTTCGATTATAAAGGTCGTACTAGCCCTGTATGTTCGATTATAAAGGTCGTACTTGCCCTGTGTGTCAGGTATAAAGGTCGTACTAGCCCTGTATGTTCG
>JAUMHH010162534.1:0-17401 GCA_032359455.1 Chlamys rubida | reverse complement strand
CAACAATGTAACTCTGTCCATAGAACCATCTAACAATGTAACTCTGTCCATAGAACCATCTAACAATGTAACTCTGTCCATAGAACCATCCAACAATGTAACTCTGTCCATAGAACCATCTAACAATGTAACTCTGTCCATAGAACCATCTAACAATGTAACTCTGTTCATAGAACCATCTAACAATGTAACTGTCCATAGAACCATCAAAATGTAACTATGTCCATAGAACCATCTAACAATATGAAGTGTTCATAGAACCATTTAACAATGTAGCACTGTCCATAGAACCATCTAACGATTAGCATTTTCCAGAAAACCATCTACCATTATAGCACTGCCCATAGAACCATCTAACAGTGTACTGGTAACCTGTCCAGAACCGTTTGACAATGTATCGCTTACAATCTTTCAATGTAGCACTATATCCACGGGCCCATTATCTGTCGTTAACCGTTCATCAAAATGCTACTGTTTACGGTATGCTTTTACTGTAGATACCTTTATGGGCAAAGATAAAGTTCTGAACATTTTCAGCCTGAAGTTAAATTGATGGGTCTGATAGGTGTGTATTGGACTTGGCCTCAGTCTCCTGGCCTCCATATATATATATAACCAAGTTGGGGTAGATACAGACCCCTGGATTAATATGTATAAACACACTGCCAACTGACTGTTTGATCTCCCCTATACTTACAGGTAGATCCAGAAATTAATTGACCACGTTTTAGATTGTTGGTCAGGTGGTTATCTAACAGGTGATTGTAGATTAACTGATCGTCCTTCGTATCGTGGGTGATCATGGTGAGGTGAGAATCAGTCCTGTTGAGGTCGTTTCAAGTTTACTGAGAGATGTTTGGTTATATGATGGGATGAGAACCAATTCTGTTGAAGCCATTATTATGGGTTGCAGAGAGAACTGTTTTGTGTGAGTTCCTGATATTACAGTATAAATTAAGGTACGTGTATGGATGTGATCTTCCCTTCAGGTTCGGGTGATTGTACCTGGATCTTCGTTTCAGGAATAGAGTTGGCAGCGACTATATGTTGCGTTGATGTTTTCTATCCAGCTGAGTTGGATTCAGAATTTATGAAAATTCTTTAAACTTTTAATATACATTGGACCAGATGATAATGTGTAGCTAGCTGACTTACTACCTAAATGACTATATACCAGCAACTCTGATCAGGTAGAGGTATGATGCAGGTGTATCCTATCAAATTTAATACAACATGTACTGGGACGGTAGACAGTAGGTTTGCCTGTTTTCATTAATCATTAATGAGAAATGAGCTACACTGATATAACTGACTCCTTACCTGTGACAATGTAACAGTATATATGTCATCTCTAGCTAAGTAATGCTACAGGCCCTGGACAGACATCCTTTAACTTACCCGGTAATATAAACTAGGTTGAATTTTAGTTTTATTTAAGTGATTTAATTGATAATTAAATAGAAACTAGGATTAATTTTAGTTGTATTTGAATCAGCAGAGAGGTTTGGTCGAATAGGGGAAATAGAGGTACACCTTTAAAATACTTCTTCTACCATTGGGAATAAGGGATTTCATACCAATTTGGTCTGAAGCATCCTTGGTCCAAGGGGACTCAAATTGTATAAACTGTAGGATTCTTAATTTTATGTATGTCACAAACTACAGTTTCCGTCATGGGTGGTTGATTTGGATTTCATTACCCACAAGGAAAACTTCAGCAAGCTAATTCATCTTACCCTATCTTAGTATATATTTAATATATTCTAATCTGGAAGTCTTATTATCTTATAATTGCTGCATGCTAACTAGACTTAAGTTTTTCAACTTTGATTAAATTTTTATCTGACAGTAGCAACCATGTAATGTACGTGAATGTTGCCCATATACGGTACATTATGTCCACCTGAGGTACTTACCACTCATTACAGAGGTAATACAGCTGTACATGATCCAAGCTTACTCACTTATATATACTGGTACAGTGTATTAGATATACATTATGTACACCTGAGGTACTTACCACTCATTACAGAGGTAATACAGCTGTACATGATCCAAACTTACTCACTTACATATACTGGTACAGTGTATTAGATATACATTTATTATTCGCTACAGCCTGTATTCCTGAACACATCTTATATGTAATGCTGGGACATCAAATTCATCTTAATCTACATCTGATGAATTACAATGGTGTCCTACATAGCTCTACTCCATCTATTGTAAAAAGAAATCAGGTTGATAAATTCATCGTTATAAATAATCATTGCGGAGTGTGTATTTTGATACGATACTATACACGCCAGTGTTATTTATGTCTATGTTATACCGCTGTTGATTAAATCAATCATTTTTGTATTGGCCAAGCATGAAATACAAATAGACATAATCACAATGAAAGAGTGACGCCTTCGGGCCATCTTACCGAGATATAATCGTAGTAATTATTGCCGAGCTTGTACAGTCATTTTGTGTGGAGACCGGCATTGGTATTTAAAATGAAATTCCATTCATATTTACGTCTTGTGTCAAAGTGTTAAATTTCATTCATAAAAGTGGAAATGTTTTGGAGCTGGAGACTTGCCCAGATTTGTATATACGTATGACAATATTATGTGGTGTGACATTTACTGTTTATATGATGGACAAGGAAGCTCTCACCTCCACTGTCTCTTTGTGTCGGTGTAGTCTATATCAACGATAACACCTGCTATATATTGGATCTACATAGATGTTGTCAACGAATCTGTGATCACTTTCTGACATTTGTCTTGAAGATATTTTGGATGTAAATGGACTTTTTGTGGTGAAATTTATAAAACAGTTAATGATGCTGGATTTTACTGAAAATTTCAGTGAGAATTTTTCTGCAGGCAATACTGGTCCTCCTATACAACAGGTAAAAAAGGATACTCAGGTTAGCTAGTTAGTAAACCCAAGGGTGCAGAGGGGATATGGGATACTGGGTCAGCAGCACTCTTAGATTTGAAAAAAGAATGACAGCTGACAACTGTCCTAGACTACAGGATGGTACGCAGAATGTCACATGTCTGAAGTATATTCTGAATTTAGATATGAATATTGTATTGATCATGGGATATAAAGGCTATTTATTTTACTTTCCTTCACTATTTAAATTCACTCTTCATATAACTTCTTGAAAATATGTGTGATGCAAATTTCTGAGTACTTTTTTCGATATTTTAATTTACTGTCTGAAAAAAATGTGTGATGTAAACTTTTTTTGTTATATTATTTTTTTTTGGGGGGGGGGAGGTGGAAAAATGAATACACATATTTGAGGATCCATGGTAACCCAGAAAACCATGATAATATGAATAGCCTAGATACACAGCTGGCATTTATTGTCATACAGTTTTAGTTAAATTAGATGTAGTTTTCATTTTTAAGAGCATCTTTAATTGAGCTTAAAATGAGTTCATAGATATAGCTCTGTAAAATGAAATGTCATATACGGGCATGCTTTCTTAAAGTGATATACATATGTCAATATAAAATCTGTCATTATTTATAGCTGTTGATTGGAATGACTAATGAGGTATTTGTATGTTTTAGACGGATTGTATGTACTACTGGACCCACACGGAGCACCCAGTGACCAAACAGAATGCTGACATTGGAAAGCTGACGCCCATGTGGCCACCCAACCTGTCTGACCAAGACAACCAGCATGGACTTAAGTACACCGAAGCAGGTACGACCTGGTGTCCTCATAGGGCTGGCATGTCAGTGAATGGAAGGCTACCATATATACATTGTATTGTTTGGAGGACTGTCAAACACCTGATTACTGATTGTTTTATTGGTCACAAATAAGAACAAATAGGAATTAATGTAGACCTTGTCGTGTCGAATATTTTGGTATAAAAACATCAGAGCGTACATTATTTAGTTGTACACTAATTAAGATATCTCATTAAGATCATAAATTGAAATTAATGTCAAGTGTCCAAAAAACAAAACAAAAACGTGTTTTAGTAAATGGGTGATTTTAGTGTTTAGTCAAGATTGAATGTACACATACCAGGACCAATCATAGTTAGTATAGACTAAAGATGAATGTACACATACCAGGACCAATCATAGTTAGTATAGACTAAAGGAAACAAAGGTCCATTGATGAACATTGTGTAGCACGTCCCTGTCAATAAACCCTGCAGGTCTTCCTTGTCTATTCCTTGAAAAATACTGGGTCATGACACGGGTAGATATGTAAAGTCGGTCAAGACTGAAAGTTTGTAGAAAGGTTGTAATAAGAATGAGGAATAAGAGCCTCTTTTTGGTGAGTGATTGGTTTTGATTGTCCCTGGAGTTTAGTCACCCACTCCCCCACACCAATATACATTCCTGTGTAATGTGTGTCTGCCCTGCCTGGGCCATTACCTCCTAAACGATGATTTCTGAAGGTCATGACCTCGCCATTGAAGATGAATCACACGACTAGTGGTGCATTAAAGTGCCATTAACAGAGTCCTGACGTACACCAATCTATTGAACAACCTTGTCCACAGCCGACTTCTAATCGTTTTAAATAAGTCTTGTTCATGACCCATTGGTTTCAAAATTTCAATAAAAGTTTTATTAGTTTTGAGCTGGAATTCAATAGAAGATTAATGATAAAGCTGAAGAATTTGGTACTTGTTTGAACATGAGTATTATTTCACAATTGTTTGGTATTTTTTCAGCACGATCACATCACAAACATAAAAATCATATGCGTAAGTGTTGTAAAGGTGTGTGAGACACTATATCTATCAGCCATAACAGCCATCGTGTCATACAATAGGAATAGTTCAGTCATTGCTTTGTCATAAACTTGCTTATACTTACTCTACTTGTAACCAAACCAACATATTATATAGTCACCCTGTTATGATCGTAGTACATGTATATTGTTATCAGCATGCATGTAAAAACCTCATTGTCTGTAAATTGTAGAATACCTATAATTGTCTATAAATGGTAAAGTCATAGCTTCAAGGTCATCTTCATAAATATGGGTTTAAATCTGAAATAGAAGTAAGGTATCTTAGGTATAGGCTTATTGATGTTACGGAAATAAGTTTCCAATATTGTACATAGTAGTAAGGGATCATAGCTATATGCCTATTGATGTTACAGAAATAAGTTACTTACATTGTACATACAATGTAGTAGTAAGGGATCATAACTATAGACTTATTGATGTTACAGAAATAAGTTACTTACATTGTACATACAATGAAGTAGTAAGGGATCATAGCTACATGTATAGGACTATTGATGTTAGGGAAATAAGTTTCCAACATTGTGCTTAGATTCGGAGATGGTGTTAAGTTGGTTATTTATTACTTATTGTGTTTAAAAAATAAGTTTCAAACTTCATTTTGGAGATTTTGCATAGTTTGTTATTGACTTAAATATGATAGGGAAATAAGTTTCTAACATTGCTGTTTGGGTTTGAAGATGATGTAAAGTTTGTTATATATGACTGAAATATTTGTTTTGTATGTATACATACATTTTCATACCTCTAACAATTGCAAACTTGTAAGTATTCATTTGGCCTTGTACAATTACACCCTAAAGATCTGCAGTGATTTTTTCCAACATACACGAAATACAAATTATTACTGGTAAGGGTTGGATTTCAACTAATGATTTTTAATTTGACAATATCAATAAACTTAAAATTCAAAAATTTAATCTGCAAATAAAACCGAGCTGCTGACTAACTCATTGACATATAAACATTAAGTGTCTGTTTATAAACAAGATGAGACTTATAAAGGTAAGTAATCAGGAAATGCACATACAATTGTACTTGAACACTGTTGACATTATTTCATAGTTCATGGTTGACCAATACGTACTGACCAAATCAAGTGCACAATTAGAACTGAAATATAATTAACCATCATAGTAGATAGTTTTTTTTATCAATTCATTAGTACCTGGCTTTTATATCATATATAATGTTATTGTTTTAGAAGTGTTTTAATTTATAATCCAAGTAGAGATAGTAACAGATCTCAGAGTGACATACAATACATTGTATACACATGTAAACACAGGCCAGGGAACGTTGATGTTTCAAATTACAACTAGGAGATAGAATCAGTACCAAAGAACTTTGTTTCATCCTTAACCCTTTCACCCCTATGTAACTTTAGTAGACTCTACCATGCATTGATCTGTTTGAGTCTATTATGGTCTATAGTGGTGAAAGGGTTAAGTTGCAGTTAAGTTTTAGCTCTTTTTTGGATTAAATTGATTGTAAAAATTGCCGAGTTCTCTTTTACTGTATTCTCTGAAGACAAACTTAGTGATCCATGATATTTATTTTACCGGTCTTCATAATTATGTGAGTGTTTAGCTGGTATGAAGTAGCTTGATCTTGTTGAAGGTAAATTGAGGTATTACCAGTGTCATGATCATCAAACAACTACCTGCATGTATAAGAAAATTTGATACCATTATGAAATATCATCACACCAACTTACAAAACAATATCTAAAAAAAAAAAGGTTTTCAAATTCTTGTATTTGAAATAATCTGAAAGTATTTATTTCCATTTTATATAGAATGAATGACATATATGTCACGTAAGCACATTTATTAAGATGATTTTATGTGTTTTTGTTTGTAATACACAGGCTTCAGTAGACATTGTGTGAAAAGGGACAGTTAACTGTGTAACGTACAGGGTTATAATGACGTCTGAAATCGTTAACACAATCTCTGTATTACTGCCTTTAGTACCTACACTATAAGGGCTAAATGGCTGGAGTTGTATTATATAATGTGTACTTCTCATTATTTTACAGACTATTTTGGTAGTATTTTCACATGTATCCTGTTTTATCCTAGGAATGTGATCCGGAGACACGTTAGTATACATTGTACATATTATGTTTACAGAACACCAGGCAGCTATGGTCTCATCACGACATGAATATCAAGAGGATCTGAAAAAACTCAAGGTATTGCCAAAAATACTGTCTATTTTTCTTAAAACATAATTTTTAGCTCGCCTATTCAATGTAGTCACCCCGGCATCGGCGTCCAACTTCCTGAGGTTAAAGTTTTTGGGCAAGTTTTTTTGTGAAGTGTTGGGCCACCACCATCAATAGGCTGTTGTCTATTATAAGGTTGAAGTATTTATATGGAGTATAAGCACTGTTCTGCACCATATTTTCATATTTAGGTGCCAAAAACACCTTTATTGGACTTGGTTTAAATTTTGTGCAAGTTTGCATGTGCATTGTTGGATTGCTCACCACCATCAATACACTGTTGACTATTTCACGTTGTCTGCTCAACTCTTCTTTTGAAATGTACTTCATGTTAAACAGCAAACCTTGTTATATTGCCATCATTTGTTTCAAAGAAATATTGGCATTATAAAGGGGTTTGGCAATAAATTGAGGGAATCGTATAAAGAAATTCTTAAGAAAAACACAATTTAAAGGACCTGAAAATATGTTGGCAGTAAACGAGTTGGCAAATGAAATGATGGCCGTTATATCAAGGTTTTACTGTACATGTGTTTCTATAGATAATTGCTATCGTACAACATATATCGATCACCAATAGGCGAGCTATGTTGTTCTCAAACAGCTCTTTTTTGCTATTGTAATTCTTTCATATTGTTATATTTTTTAATACTACTTGTGAATTATAGAATTGAACCATTGCTATATTAATATAAAATAAAAGGGCAATTTAAGAAATCCTTCCAAGGGATTTTTGGGATTAATTTGGTTTGTTGAATTTATGCTGGTTATTATGGAATTAGTCTATTTGAATCCTTGCTTGGAATTGTGGGATTGGTATAGTTAAATTCTAGGAATATTGGGATTGGTATCTAGTGAATCCTAGTGAATTGAAGTATATGGGATTGATAATCATATAGTTCATTCTTTGCTGGGAAGTGTGAGATTTGAATGCCTAAAAATCTTGCTAAGAACCTTGGGATTGGTATAGTTGATTCTCTGATAGGAATTGGTATATTTAAATCCTTGCTTGGAATTGTGGGATTGGTATAGCTAAAATCTTGCTAGGAATTATGGGATTGGTAAAATTGATTCCTTGCTAGGAATTATATGATATTGGTATGTGTTTAGCATCTTGCAAGCAACTGTGAGAAAAAATGTATCGTTCTATGATAATAAATGCTACAGATCATCTGTAAGTCATTGTACTGGCTTCTGTCTTAGGTCATTCACCAAACAAGTATGGTTGGGATCTGACCCAGTGCTTTTAACAATATATATGTTAATTAGTTCCTTGTGTCCGGTTTGATGTTTTATTACTCTAACATCTGAGAAGAGTGAACCTTATGAGATTTAACACAAGGATGGACCTGGTTCTCCTGTAAGCTACCAGTCTCACACCACGGGTGAACGTCTGTTTAATTGTCAGGTTTATGTTTGAGTAATTTATGTTTGAGTAAAATTTCATTACAATGTCAATATTGTATGATAAAGGATACAGGTGGTTCTCCATGGCTTGCTAAGTAGGTCAGCATACAATGGCTTAAACTTCACAGTTCTGGGTGAAATGATGCTTACCTGCAGGGTATAGTGTTAAATTGAAGTAATGTTACCTGCATATAGTATGTCATTAAAATGATGTCTACCTGCAGATAGTGTGCAATTGAATTGGGATCAGTTCAACTATCACAGTAAACGCTTTCTCGTCCTTTCAACTGTACTTTTTATATCATGTTAATCACATTGATATTTGCTCAGAATTTGATAAATATAAAAGAACAGTCCCTTAAGATACTGGTGGCTGCAAGTATCAAAAGTTTAACATTTTGTTTGAGTGATATCAACAAGGTGGTGTAATATTTCTCTGTGTTTCCCTACAGGAAGAACATCAGGCAGTTCTGGACAAATTCCGTGAAGAGCATGAGAAAAGTGTCAAACAATATGCAGAGCGCATTGCAAACCTACAGCTTGAGGTGGACAAGTACAAGGCCCTAGCAGGCATTGAGGAGTATACACAAGAGGCTCTGGCAGAAGCAGAGGCTGCTGGGAAGGATCTAGTCAATGGATACGTTTATGCACCTGACGGGTCGAGAATAATCGCAATCACTGCCACACCACAGTCGACACCGTCTAACTCTGAGTATCACACGCCAGCTGTGACACCCGAGTGTGTGACAGGGACTTACCCTATCAACATACTCCGTGAGAATGGGGACACCATGGGCATGCCTACCGTGCCTCCAGAGCTCCGGCCAGATCCTCCAGCACCCCCTCCTCCCCCACCTCCTCCGCCACCTTTTATGTCTGGCCCCCCTCCTCCACCACCCCCTCCTGCTCCAGGCATGCTGGGACTTCGAAACGATAGAAGTAAGTATCAGTGCTTCTTTGCATACCAGCTTGATTGATTGGAAAGCTAATAAACTAATGTAACTGTCATTAGCTTTGGTTAACATATATATTAAGACCATATGGAGTAGTGACACTGATATAACTTTAACTGTTTTAACAATTGTGTAATTTTTAAACATTCATGATCATTTGGAAGTTCATTGTAACAAGATTTTTGATCAGTCAAACAGTGAAGTGAGAAGCAAATGGTATTTGTATGTGTGTTCCAGGGCCCTCCAAATCTCCGATCAATCCGAAGTCGCCAATGAAACCATTGTTTTGGCAGAGAATCCAATTACATGATATCAAACATTCAAAGAACAAAGAGTGAGTATAGATGTGCTGTTGTAGATCCTGAGAGGGTGTGATAAACATGGTTACCATTCTTGTGGCCGTAGGAAACGAAATAAGATATATTTATTGTTTATTTTTTGTGATCAAATATAATGAATACTTGTGCTATGTTCATGGTTATTGGGATAACCAAAGAATACTGAAAACAAAACCAATATGAAATTATATAAACAGGAATAAAAAAATAAAATCTATTTCATACTTAGATAATCCATTCTCTTTCTGCAAATTCCAACAAGTATTGAATCTATGGCCAGATATTGAATTAAATTCCTTTTAAAGCCATTTTACTGTAAACAAAAACTGTACAACAAAAAAACATATTTAAATTGTAAACATATTGTTACAGTGTTGCCAAAGCCCGCCTAGTGTGGGAGGAGTTATCAGAGGCAAACTTGGACTTCATGGAGGTTGACTCACTCTTCTCCAAACAGCAGCTTAACACCAACCACCGATCTAACCTCCATCGTCGCAAGTCCCTACAACAACAGGTAAATAGCATTCCTCCCCACCCAGGTCCCTACAACAACAGGTAAATAGCATTCCTCTCCCACCCAGGTCCCTACAACAACAGGTAAATAGCATTCATCTCCACCCAGGTCTCTACAACAACAGGTAAATAGCATTCCTCTCCCACCCAGGTCCCTACAACAACAGGTAAATAGCATTCATCTCCTGCAGAAGTAGGCCAAACATACATCTATATTTAAATGTAGGGATAAGTTACATACATACATTTTATTGTGATAGAAATGCCCATACCTTGATAGATTTAATTGGTTATTTCATGTTCATTACTGATTTTTGGTGTGCCTCCCATTATAAGTCAAAAAGGCCGTAAGAGGAATTTCACATTTTTTGTTTGTTTGATTTTTATAATTGAAATTCACTTTTCTCACATGAATACCAATGCATTTCTCGTTACAGGCAGCCAAAGTGATTGAACCTAAGCGAGCACAGGTGGTGGGCATCCTGCTGTCCAGTCTGAGGATGGAGATGACAGAAATAGAAAAGGGTATTCTAACGATTATTTAATTTCGTTGGTCTGTATGACATCTGGTTATACTTTGCATTGAGCTCAGTTATTTAAATACTAGAAATCCAACAGCCAATCATGATCAAATTCATCTATGGATACATCATCAGGAGTTCTAGGCAATACACCAAATATAGGTCACTGTTATCTATACGCAATACACCAAATATAGGTCACTGTTATTTATACGCCATACACCAAATATAGGTCACTGTTATCTATACGCAATACACCAAATATAGGTCACTGTTATCTATACGCAATACACCAAATATAGGTCACTGTTATCTATATGCAATACACCAAATATAGGTCACTGTTATCAATACGCAATACACCAAATATAGGTCACTGTTATTTATACGCAATACACCAAATATAGGTCACTGTTATTTATACGCAATACACCAAATATAGGACACTGTTATCTGTACGCAATACACCAAATATAGGTCACTGTTATCTATACTTGTTGCTTCACTGACTTTGGTTTAACCAGCAAAGCAGGACCAGGATATATGTATTGGTAGTATTGGCTAGTTTGTGTCAATTCCAGGTCTATTTATCATTTTAATTTTTGCTTCAGTTGATATTATCCAACAATGAACAAAAAAATATCATTTCAGCAACAATGAACTATTATAAGCTGAACTGATACATACCCTTCAATCAACCCAAACTCTTCCTATTACAGCAACATCTGAAATGAAAAGTTAAAAAGTCAACAACCCTTAACTTGTTCATAGTTTACACAATTTAAGATCATGTAGCTAGTGCAGATAGTAGCCCCCTTAAACGATTTAGTATCCTGTAAGCTTTAAACAGCTTTGATGGGATGTTGACGTTAAATTAGAAGAGAAGATGTTTAGAAGGTTTACTTAGTTTGAACCTATAAATACTCTGCAGTACACTCTTCATTTACCAAACATTTCTCCTGTTTTTCCAGCAATTTTGACATTTGATACCTCAGTGGTCAACGCAGAGAAACTCAGGGCAATATATGACAATGTAAGTACTTCAGTTCTTTCCACTTTTTTTTCTGACAGTTCTTTGATTTAGTCTGTAAAAAACAGCATATTTAATTATTGATAAACATATTATCACCAATATCGATATTGATCAATTATTTTCACCAATATCACATATGTACAGCTAGTGATCATAATTTCTTGCAATCTCGAAATTGCTTCATATTGAGAGTGATCAGTATGTAGAAAATCCGTTCCTCTGGAAATCATGTTAGACATTTCCATGTGACATAAAGGTGGTTTTATTTTGTAGCGAGGTGAATCGGATGAAATAAAGAAACTGAAAAAGCATGTTGACAAGCACCCAGATGTACCACTTGATAAACCTGATCAGTAAGTTTATAGACAATAGCCATCAGTATCATTTCATTATAAGTCTATCACTGAAAACAGCATTCTTTTACATTTTTGTAGTCGGTCCATGATGAAAGCAACGTAATAGAAACTATGGTCCTGTTTGTTTATGTGGATCAACCGGTTTGTCTATTTTTTAATTGTAATAATTCAGGGGTGAAACGTGACAGACCTGAAGGCTTGCCAGAAAACAGCTTCAAATCACTAGGTCTGTCCCTATTTTATAAACAAACAACTGTGGTCCAACCATTTGGAATATGATAAACAAAAGTGGCTTGTGTGTTATCTGCCTAGAGTTTGATTCAAGGGACATAACCCTTGTGTGTGTGTATGTTAACAGATGATATTTTTGCTCATTGTTCTGACAATGTTCTATTTTCAGATTTCTGTACGATCTGACATTAATACCAGACTTCGCTGATAGAATATACTGCTTTATATTTCAACAAGCCTTCCAGGAAAGCATGTCTGTGATAGAAAACAAATTCAATAATCTCAAGATGACAGCTGATGTAAGTATGACAGTACTCTGGCTAACATCATACGGTATATGTTCTACTTCTGTTTGTGTGTAATTGAACAAAACAAGGCCTGAGAAACCACTGTAAAGAGTAGTAGTTTTACAAGATACTCATGTAACAAGAAAAATGAATGAAAGTCAATATACAATATATGAGGGTATCCTATACTGAATATCATGAATATGTGAAGATAACTGTGAGCAATGATCTGCTTATCGTAATAGGTGACAATGATTAGCAATATGATATTATATATCCACGTTCATTCTATAAAAACTAGATGTGTAGACATCCAGATTTTCTGTATCAGATTATAGTGTGAGATGTTACCAATGTATAAACAAGTTAATGTGTTTTTTGAGAAAGTCATTTTGAAGTTGTTTTTAATTATACAAGTATAACAACCCCAACCTGCAATGAAGGTGTAGGGGAGTTATACTGGAATTTTGTTGTTCCTGTGTCTGTCAATCCATCCATCCATCTGTTTGTCTGTCCATAAATGGAAACTTTTCTCAACAACTTCTTCAGTTTTCAGTCAAATTTCATAAAACTCCTCTGATGAAGTTCCCACTCTCAGAAGTTATGCACTTGCACTTACCGTTTAAATCTGGGTATTTTATTGGGGTTATAATGTGATTTTACAAAATCCTTAGCCTAGTCTTCTTTATTCTGATTTACATATAAATGATCAGGTAACATCCAGAACAGTGCTAATTAAACCATCAACAGTCTTTGATGAAGTGTTCTACACATTGTCCCCACCTGATATAACTACATTTTGATTGACTTTATTTCAGCATTCTATGTGGGAGTTGGGGTATTAGTTAGCCAGTAGCTTACAGTTCTAGTTTAAGTTGATGTGTTGCTTTATTTGCAGTTGTTGATGAGAGATGAGGGAATCAGAAATATCTTGGGTCTAGTCTTGGCTGTAGGAAACTACATGAATGGAGGTAAGTTTGAAAGTTCAATGGGTGTAAGTCTTAAAGTTCAATGGGTGTAAGTCTGAAAGTTTAATGGTTGTAAGTCTGAAAGTTCAATGGGTGCAAGTCTGAAAGTTTAATGGGTGCATGTCTTAAAGTTTAATGGTTGTGAGTCTGAAAGTTTAATGGGTGTAAGTCTGAAAGTTCAATGGGTGCAAGTCTGAAAGTTTAATGGGTGCAAGTCTTAAAGTTTAATGGGTGTAAGTCTGAAAGTTTAATGGGTGTAAGTCTGAGAGTTTTATGGAGTAAGTCTGAAAGTTTAATGAGTTTAAGTCTAAGCTCATTGAATGTAAGTCTGAAAGTTTAATGGATATAAGCCTAAGTTTAATGGGTGTAGTTCTGAAAAGTTGATGGATAAATTTGAAAGTTTAAACCTTGAGAAATGGTTGGGAGCCATGGAATATTAATATGATAAAATAAACTTATGGTTTATGCAGTGGTATTTATAACTGTTTTGGTATTAACTGTGACTTGCTTTTTTTTGGTTATATTTACCATACTTATTTATATAATTACTGTTTGCTGTATATAGTACACATGCATACCCTATTAAATGTTTAAATTAATATAAAGTAATCAGCTTTGTACTGATTGATGCAATGATTTTCAATATATTGCTTACACGAATCCAGATTTGAAAATCCATTTCTTGATTTCAGGGAACCGATCTCGGGGGCAGGCTGATGGCTTCAGTATAGAGATATTACCTAATCTTAGGGATGTTAAAACAAAGGTAGGCTGTGAGAACAAATTATGTCATATCAGAGTTATGTCATGAAAATATGGTTTGATAAAGGATTTTTGAGATATTCAGGCTAAGCATGTGTTGAATTCAATTTCAATTACACCGAAAAACAACAAAAAGTAAGGAAGATGTTTAAATTATAAGAGATTATAACCCTTTATCTGTGTATGAGATTTAACTGGGAAGTATTGTTAGCCGTGATATTGCTAACAATCCTTTACCTGTGATAGAAATTTGACTCAAATGTATAAGCTGGCATTAATATTGCTGACTTTCATTGATCAGTATATGGTATTTGATTGGGAAGTATTTGTTGGGTGACATTGTTGACATTCCTTTGTGTGTTTACAGGACAACCGGTCAAGTCTGCTGTGGTACATTGTTATCCAGTATGTGAAGATGTATGAAAATGACATCACCAGCTCGGACCGACTGACCGCTCCCATCCCTGACACAAGTGACCTGAATCAGGCCAAACTAGTGGCATTTGATGAAATTGAAAAGGAGATGAAAAAAATCAAGAAAGATTTTGACGGTAGGTATTAAACTGATTACATTTTTGGTATGATCATGAGGTTTTTTTTGTTTTTTTTTACTAGTAATTTTATTTAAAGAACAAATAAATCAGTAAGAAAATGCTCATAATTACTTCAGTTGAATGTTGCATGATGGTAGTTCAGCTGTATTATAGGCTAAACCTGAAAAATTACGATGATTGATGTGAATTGTTGCTGGATTTCAGCGGCGGAGAAATGTGCTGAGAGGATAATGAAGTCCAAAGCTAGTCAACAATGCGTGCAACCTTTCCAGGACATTATGACTGAATTCTTCGAAAGAGGTGCGTTTGTTTCTTAAAATGTATCATTTGTTGTCATAAGGATATGAAGTAGTTCATAAGACTGTTTGATATATATTTATATAATATACCTTGTATATAATTTTTGTATATAAAAAATTACTGAATATACATACAAAATAATTCATCTCTCGTTCCTATTCATTTTCCTATTTCACTGATTAAGTATCAGGAAATAGATAATGTTCAATTGTGATTTATTAATGTTTTTGAATTGTATCTTATAAGTCTAAGTAATTTCTTAAGTAATTTTTCTATTTTGGTTAAATCCTGTCATGTTAAGTTGTCATTGTGATTTGTGTTGTAGGACGTCGTGAATATAAAGAACAAGAAGACAATTTGAAAGAAAGTCGTGAAAAGTAAGTATCGTGCATTACTGTGCGTTTGTGTGTACAGTTGTTAGAATATATGCTTTTTATTTTTCTCAAATATTAAAATTCCAGTATGGTATTTTAGCAATTTATATGCCCAATTGTAATTAATGCTTCACAGAGCTTCAATAGCAATTAGGTCATAGAATCATTATAGAAAATGTCAGGAATTTGTAAAGTCAAATTTCAATAGGCTTATGTATTTTTTAGTTTCCTAAATATTAAATAAGTATATGTATTTAATGACATTATTATAGTAAAGGAGCCCGTCAATGTTCAATTCTGTCTGCACCAATGAGAGATATCCTCACTTTTTCACCTTGTAGGTTCCAGGAAGTTGTCATGTTTTTCTGTGTAAAACCAAAGAGTGGAGATAAGGAGGTAACTCCAGACTATTTTTTCTCATTATGGCTGGTGTTCTGTAAAGATTTCAAGGATTTCTGGAAAAAAGAGCAACAGCGAGTCTTAAAGCAAAGGTAAGAGCAATGATTTTGATGTTCAGAACAAAAAAAATTGCATGATAATACTTACTGGGGGAAAAAATATCAGAGATTTTTTTCTTACAGATAATTACGCTGAACCTCAGGTTTGCAGTAGTTTACCTGTACAACAGTATTTTATACAGGGGGAGTAACTCTGGTGAGCTCAATGTTTTATACAGGGGGAGTAACTCTGGTGAGCTCAAT
Source organism: Chlamys rubida (assembly GCA_032359455.1). Lineage (NCBI taxonomy): Eukaryota > Metazoa > Mollusca > Bivalvia > Pectinida > Pectinidae > Chlamys > Chlamys rubida. The sequence continues at coordinate 1,084 of JAUMHH010162534.1, read as the reverse complement.
GTTTTATACAGGGGGAGTAACTCTGGTGAGCTCAAGTTTCTTCTTGTTCAATGATGCATTTGAGAATTTTCCCCATATTGTGAGGAAGGAGATAGAGTTTAGAAAGTTTTATTTTTCTGCGCTTTCCACATTTTATCAAGGAATGCTGTAACAGTGGTTCCTGTAGCTCTAAGTAATAAAAATTGTTGTTTCAGAAGTCAGAAGGTCAAAAGTCATATTTTTTGTGTTCCACTAATTATTATTTGACAAAGGGGGATACTATGCTTACATTAGAAAATGCCATATTTAAGTTTTGTGTGGTATTGAAATACACATTTCTGGTTATGATTAAAGATTTTAGGATAGGATTTTACTGTTTACAATAAATTAATCAAATTTGATTGATATGCAATGCGTATATCTTAACCGAAACTTTTTCTTTGAAAATGATCAGTTTCAGTTTAGATTTAAAATGTATGTAAATGCAAATTTCTTTGCCCTATGTCCACACAATAAAAACATCTCTTTGAAATTAAAAAAAGCTGATTGGTATATTGCTGTACATCAAAACAATGTGAAATATCTTTAATGTAACATATACCAGAACCCTTCAACATGGGAAAATAGTCATTTTTGTCTCACCTATGGTGGAACATCGGCATCACTTTAATGATGGTGCCAGCAGCATTAATGCTGAGTTTTTGCATTTAGCTCAGTTTCTATAAAAGTATAAGCTAGACCAATCAAATTTGGACCATATATATGTAAGCTTCTTCATTGCAATGCATGCTTTAGGAAAGTATGTTATTGTCTGTATAAAAACAACATAATTATATAGATGAATATTTCCGACTACACTATGAAAAATGTATTTTGTTTACAAAAGTGGATAAACGAGTAGTCAACTCTTATTGCCTGTGGAAGGTCCCCGTGTAATTACTTATGATAGGACACGGGGACCTTCTTATGATAGGACCAGGAGACCTAATCCATAGGAAGGGAGTGGTCTAGTCCACTATAATTACTTATGATAGGACACGGGGACCTTCTTATGATAGGACCAGGAGACCTAATCCATAGGAAGGGAGTGGTCTAGTCCACTATA
>JAUMHH010162523.1:0-17404 GCA_032359455.1 Chlamys rubida | reverse complement strand
CTCACACAAACCAATGACGTAACAATCAATACCTGCTCACAAGAGAAGATAACTCTGGAATACGCAAAGACGGAATAGCAGGTAACAGTACGTCTACATATCATATAAAAGACAACACAGAATTTACAAAGTATATCATTCTAACAAGTTACAATGACATATTTCATTTTTTTATGAAAACAGTTTCAATATTTGTGTTCAATGTATATTCAATTACACATTTTGTGATTTTTTAGACTGGAAAAGAAATGGAGGGACGAGCCAATAGTTGTTGCCTTTTCCGAAAATTGGCAACGTCGTAGAATGATTCATTGTGGCGTCACAATGACATGTTACTTAAGTTTATAAGAATGTTATACTAAATTTAAAAGTAGCCTATGTATACTTATTCATCAACTCACGTACATTATGTAAACTGGCGTAATAGTGGAATATTTAAATTAAGAAGAGGTCATATCCATGAATAATCCTTGTTGTCATATTTACTTAAACGTAATCGCAATGTAATTGGATTTGTAATTCCCCTCTCGACGAATAGCGCAAACACTGTATAAATTACATACGTATACAGCGGTTGATGTAGTGCCCTGTCTAGAATCAGTCGCGTTAAGACGCTTTATAGTATTTACAATACAATATATTATCAGTCAATACAATTTGGGGATATTAAAGAGGCTGCCTTAGCAGGCGCTAATTATTGGTTCTATGCCTCCTGGCTAATACCTCCACGTACGTGTTTACCTGAGATGTACTGTATTCCGTTTTGCGGTGTGACCGTGCAGCCGACGGCATATAGTTCCAGGAAGTGTCACTCATGTTTTGTATAGAAAATTGCAAGGATGGGAATATAAAGTGATGCGGTCTGCTGCGTAATCAAATTGCCATGATGTTGACAAATGTTGATACATTTCAAATTTCATTTTACATTTTATATCCTTTACGTGACTGTATTATTACATGTGTCATTGATACCAGTAGTAATTTACACTTTTATTGTTAAATATGTTCCAGTAATGTAATAATGTATGTCATATTATATACACGTTGCTTAACATGTAAGGGTACATACATACAAAATAGTCGATATGATTTTTAAATTTTTAACTTATGTCCAGTTTCAATCATTTCAATTTAAGCCATCATAGTTTTCTACTTTGCAGGAATATAAATATATATATATATATATATCACCGTTAATATTGTAAGTAAGAAGACTAATTTTAGTTTGTTTTAAACTTGTATCTTATCCCATTTGTATTTAGCTAATACATTATGTTTAAAAACAGGATAGGCACTGTGAAGTTGAGACTCTGTATCATCTGCAAAGACAATGTATATCCTTCTGGATATTAGAGTTGTTTGGGCAGGAGAACACATTTTCTCTAAAACCTCATATTAAAGCATAAACAAATTGGCCAGGAGAGGGACACATGTTTTTCCACCAAGGTATGCCTACAGTTTGCTGGAAAGACTTTCCGCTGAACATAACAACGATAGTGTCGACCATAAACTGGGTCATTCTCAAGATTCTGCGATTTAACTTTGCCATGTTTTTTCACAAATTATGTACTAAAACAGATTACAACAATATATTTAAAGCACCTCCTCCTTTCCCGGAAAATAAAGCTCCCACAATAATAGAAAGATGGCGTTCCTTCAATTTGATATTAGGCATGTTTGTGGAAAGAATGGAATAGTCACATTTGCCGATAGTAGAAACACGATCAAAAGATCGTTTCAGTTCTTCAAAATCAACATAGCATTCACTTATTGAGTATACAGTGTCACTTCTGCAGTATATAATGTCACAATACGACCGTTAACCTAGGTTAACAGCACTAAGGACGGACTATGTGGTTTGGCAAAGGCTTGTTTGAGCGAGAAGTAGAGTCGGAGATCAAATGTTGGTTACTGTATAAAATTCGTGGTTTTCATGGTTGCTGTTGAACCACGAAAATAAATACAACGAATTTGAATGATAAACGTGTCTACTGTTTATGAATATAGGATATCCACGAAAGTTTGTACCACGAAACGATCTAAATGGCTTCAAACCACGAAGGAAAGTACCCACGAACCTTTCCTGTTATACAGTATAAGGATTCTTGAGAAGTTTCTGAAATTATACAAACAAGGCAGGTCCTTAATAATGTCCCGAACCGGTATTTGGAAAGAGTGTAATACAGAAGCATTGTAATAAAAAAAAAATCTTATTTAAAAAAAAAGAATGAAACATGTATTTGCAGGGTTTCCTTGATTATCAATCACGTCTACTTGTTAATTCTTTTTCCAAGTAGGGAATGTTTGAATGATCGCAGACAAGGATCAAGTTAGTAGATGCTTTGATTATCTGATGAAACAAATACATACTTAACATGAAAATCGTTGAGTGTGGTTTGAACAATACGGACATAGCTGTCGTTGGCCGTCAGAGAGGTCGACTGGAAAATCAGAAAAGGAATGCCATTCAAACGTTATGTTCCTGCAGAAGGTAACGTAACAGAAGAGCATACTGTTTATTTAAGTGTTTTTAAGTAGGACTGATGCTTTCTCTATCAGGTTCTACGACATATTAGCCGACATAAAGGACTTTATTGGTCATTTTCGGCCTCCTAAGAAGCAAACAATTCAATCTGAATTTATTTACGAATATCTTCTATAAACGTCCTATTTGTTTACTATCTTTCCTGGTGCAGATTGTTTTTAATGTATATGCGTTATTTCCCGACTATAGCACAAAATTACGTGGTATGCAGAAATAAGCCAAAATATGGTGTTTTGAACAGTAAGCACGCAACAATGCATGCCTCCACAAGTGACAACCAAAAGTATCTGTTACGAAAGAACACTAGCACTACAATGTTTAAGCATGTCAATTATTTACTTGATTGGTGTATGCGAACGCTTTCAAAAATTGAAGTTTACTTAATTTGCTTCGAAATGGTAAACTTGCATCGTAAATAGCGCGCTTTAGACGATATTCAAACATTTTCTTTACGCAAATTGCCAGTTGATACCGCTCTTTCTTATGACATATCTTCTATACCAGTTGTCAAATGAATTTGAAACTTCATATTTTCACACTTCATTTATTCCAGATTACGAATATAACAACCAATTCTTAATCCCTAAGCAGGCCGGAAATGACCCTTAACGCTCCTAGCCCAAAATAGCTAACTGTCTTGTTCTCAGTAGTACAATAATGCCATACAAACAACTCTCATTATTTTGGAGATTATGTTATACAGTATACATCACAGTTAGCTCGCTACTCCTGATTCCATTCGGAGGACTTTTGTTTATGATGGGTAAATGCACCCTAATCACCAATATTTTTGAGGTTTACTTTCCTGAACGCGCCGTAAGACATCATGAGGAGAACAGACTGGACAACAACCCTATCGGGGCTTGAATTCAGTGATGGTTGATGTCTTTACGGTTCTTTTGGTGTCCTCTGTTACCGATAGTGTCCTTTTTATACCGTACTGTATTTGAATTTACATCTTGTCCTTGTAATTACAATGTAAAAAACAATGAACCGTTCGGAACGTCTCGGTTTTTTTTTGTTGTACAGCGATTATGTGAATTGACACGTCAGTGGGGTTTATACTGATAATAATCTATCGACCGGATTCTTATCAGACTTCTGTCCTGTTACATTCATACAGCAAATAAAATAATTAATGTCGACAGCTGAGAAAGCGTCTACTTAAAGAGAGTGCCACACAGACGGACAGAAATTAGTGTTCATTTTAATATGAGAATCTGGCTTTCGTTACCGCCAAATTAACCTGACCGGCATTGTCTGCTTAACAGTCATTACAACGATTGCTGTGTTGCACGGTGCAAGACGAATACAAGTATGATAAAAGTATAAATGGTGTAAAAACAGTTACATTCTGTAGCGTTGTTCACGTATATCACATGAAATAAAACGCAAAAGTGTTCATACAAATATTCAGTTGAGAGAAGTACACAATAATGGCATATGAATCCGACAAGTACCTCTCGAGACTCGATAAATCTAGAAGCATAAACTTGTTCTAAGGATGTTTCCTTTTACATCTCTGATAGCGATTGATTGAAAGTTACGACCAGCATCGGTTGTCCTTGAAATCAAGAGAAAAAACGGAGGCGGAACCAATGATAAACGTTTCCGGTACCATCTGTTATACCAATCTATTTATAGACGATTTAAGTTATTGAATTACGTCCAAATATGCCATTTTGTTAAGGAAATTTCATCTCTGCAACTAAGTAATAGAATATAAAGAACTGGTGATCAATTGAATGTTAAAATGATTGACATGATTGTAAGGTTATTTTTCCTGACCGGTTAACCTGAATGAGGCCAGGAAGTGCGAGCTAGATTGATGGGACACATACATCGCTCGGGCCATCACCAGTAAACTGGGCTACACAGACCAATAGTACCTCTACAGCATTCCAGCAGGCGTTTAACACGAGATCGATGCTGACGGGATGAAATACGAAATCGACAGTAGCATAAACATAGCTACAACCACCGCCGGACTTGACCTTTGTCTAAACAGTAATTAGCTAGATCAATCACGCAGACGCTCAGTTCTCATCACAAGACTGTCACGAATCCGATGGAATCTGGAATCACGTCCCAACCATGTTTGTTCCTCAAAGTCCATAGCAGTGATTATGACGACACGCATACGCTTAAGTTTCGTGTCTTACAAGTTTTGTCCATTATTAGCTATCGACATGTCATATACACACGTATGTCCGACACTACAGCCATACTAGTCAACATTGCCTCAGGATTCCTTTATCAATTCCATAGGCATAGCATACATCTTGGTATTTTTTCAAAAGTTTTGCGTTTATTTTAGTTTTCTCTAGTTTCATCGATTGTGAGTTTGCTGAAGTGTTCATACATTTTGATATTCTGTTTTGTTTTCAAATATCGTGCTCATTCTCAAAACGTCCCAAAAACATTTTCTATACTTCTTAAACGAATTCCGCGCAAATCAGTATAAAGTTATATATTCTCTAGCCAGATGAACACATGTAGTTGCAATGGTCTTCTCGCAACCAAACTGTATCAGCACCTAGTTCACAAATTGTGTGGGACGGTCTGACTACGGAGTTTTTAGCACCCGACTAATGAGCGAAAACTACGCGTTAACTGTATGTAAGTATTTATCAAATACAATTTCTGTTTTACACGATCGTGTTATTAACCACCATTTTGTTAGCGTCATCATAACGTATCCTAGGTAACTCACTGCAGCTGTTTTAATTCTAGAAATTCAGAATTTTACAATCATCCTTTTGACCGGGATTCAAATAATAAACGTTCAGTCCGTTCTAATCCCTGGCAGGTTCGAGGGTACTAAACAGCCGTTTATGTGACGGAGGAAATATTTGAGGACTAGCACCAGCAAACTGTATCATAGATATTATCTGTTAGAAAATCAAGGTAACCAGCCCTCAATATCAAAGAGGAAATATGTATAAGACTCGGTCCTACGTTCTTGGCGTTTAACAACACCTTGTATGGAGCAGCACGGGTTAGGGTTAGGGTTAGACAACACCTTGTATGGAGCAGCACGGGTTAGGGTTAGGGTTAGGGTTAGGGTTAGGGTTAGACAACACCTTGTATGTAGCAACACGTGATGCAATCAACGCTTTATAAACCGGAACGTCTGGTTCGCCTCTTATTGGTGTTCAAGATACCCTTATATAGGAGCTATTTAGTATTGTTTTTCTCTCTAAATTTGTTTCTTTTCCTGGAACGAGTAATACATATGTTTCTAGCCTGCATAGTTGAAAGGTAAATCTTAAAGCTCCTTATAATTTCATACTTATGTTATAAGCTCCTTATAATTTCATACTTATGTCACCGGTTGCTCAGTTTATATCAAAACTCGGACAAGTTGTTTTAAGTATCTTCCTTTACTATCTCCGAGAAACCTACAATACAGTACAATACAATAAATACATTCACCCTCTCATATACATACAATAAATACTACACAACTTCCGCGCCGACCGAGGTACCGGACCTCTGAATAGAGACCGCTATAATTATATCAAAACAAATATAACTAAATGTTACCATCACATTATAGTTATTATATTAATACCGTAAGAAAACACAAACATACTTTTGATTTGAAAATTTCTCCCTTAGTGGTTACTAGATCGCAATATTTGATTGTAATACTTGTCGTGATAAAGTAGTCAACACCGGATCTCTTCAATAACTGCCATTCCCTCCTGCCCACAGAACCACAGGGCTACCGCAGAACATACACGGTATTTAGCTCAGACGAAAATTATATTATTCTTGTCAGCTACAATTTCATTAAATAGTATGACGGTTTTATACCAGTTCGACTGGACACTGCACTATTGGTAATTCAATAAAATCTAAAACGCCCCATTAACAGATGAATAATACAACGAAACGGGATACAATCGGAAACCGACAGACGTATGACAATAGACAAAACGATTGTCGTAAAAATCCGACTTTTGTAGCCCTAGCAATAATGACCCGTCACCGTATCACATTACAACAAATTAATATCAGTTTATCATAACTATAAAATCCATGTGATTGCCTTGCATTTCAACTAACTACTACAACATATCAGTTAAATGAATCACTTATCAAAGTAGTCCTAGCCATATGTATGTCCTATATAGAAATAGTGGATTATTAGGTACGAGTAATGTTTTAGCCTTTAAATTAATATGCCAACCGGACTATGATGTCATCAAATTATTCTAATATCTATTTTATCAAATTCAATAGAAATAAAAGAAAATTGCCACTAAGTCGATACAAAGAGTCAGCGATGGGAAATGATAAAGGGGGGATATCAACTATAAATCTTTGAAAATAAGAAATTGATAAAATATTGCACCACTATGGACCTGCTTCAAATCGATATATGAGATTGCTGTTGTGGAAATGTTACATAAACCCAACTTAACGCATCCGTACATATGTACTATCTAATACTCCTAGCAGCTATATAGCGCTGCAAATCATATTTATCACATCTTCTGTATTTCTAATACAATAAAAACGTTTCTATAAATCGTTGATTTATTTCTATTCTAAAGGTTGTATCGCTTACATAACTCAATCGCACTAAAGACACAGATTTTCTCACAAAATTGTTAGTGATTTGAAACAGACACAATATTCGGGATACCAGATCGTTGTACATGCCACCAGATTTGTAATTGCATGTGTTTGTGTGAAATGGACATGTACGTTCAATTCCAGCCTTCTTTATATCAAGTACAAACAGTTAAGTGCGGCGATGAATGATAACGACAAATTGTAATCAGTAATAATATAAACAATATGTTAAAAAAACGTACAATAATGCACACATACATTGGAAAATAAAACTCAAAGAACAAACAAAAGGACAAAGACTCTTTTGTTTGTAAACAATGTTTCTTTTATTACACAACTACTTAAAAGCTGAAATAAATTAGTACGTAACTCGGTGAGAAATTACTGGGATTTTGATACTCTGGCGAGCGTATGGAATTACGACTGTTCATATGTATGTGTTGGATGGGGACATAAATAAACAAGATAATCAACCGACCCCCTCCATTGTATTACGTGACGTCGATATGTGTCAGTGTCTATTTCCACGTGTAACTGACATTGGTAATACCTTACAATGACATATTGGAGTAGTTCCCGTAAAGGGTTGCCTCAAATCGATTGGTGCCACGGTAATTGTCATCAACAGAACAAACTGCGTCAACATAATCACATATTTATAAACACGAGCGTGCTTACAGTGCAAAAATTCATGTAAACATACCAGCATATGGTAACTGGGAGGCGGAAATGATCGATGAATGTTTTGTCCTTATTCCGTCACAAAATCAGGTTTCTTTTGTAGTATAACTACTATATCACTTTCAGGGCATTTCACGTTAACAATACATGTACGTGTCAGGAAATAGATTTAAAATAACCCATCATACTATTCAGCTGCTCTGTAACAAAGCAAAAACACACTTTAACAAAACGTCGGGAGTATAGCGCCTGATCGGGTAAAACAAACAGAATATTAAATAATTCATTAATGTGCAGGTGTATGCACATATAAACGAACGTATCAGATTAAACGGAAACAGAAATATATGACACCGCGCCAACAGAGAAAACCAAATACAACAAAAATACGGAAACGAATAAAAAAGGAAAAAGAAAAACTGACGAAGCATTAACATCCTAAAACTATACCTCAGACAGCAGGTGCTTTGGTCAAGAACACATACATGTATCGTTATCCGCCGTTGTATCACTCGGGGTTGACGAGGTAAACGTTAATGCTCATATTAAATTCTACATTGTTGAATTTGGTATTTATGTATGGATTGTCATTCAGTGTTGAGTTTCCATTTATAAGATTTGTAGTGTTACAGAAATGTTCCGCGTTGAATTGGCGGACTTTTTACTTCAAATGAACAAAAATGATACTGCCGCAAAACTATTTTTACCATCAGATAAATAACAACAAACTAAACGATGAAGTTGCTTTTCAAAATTGCATAAGGTTAATATTACTATACCACTAAAGGGCTCTAGGGTAAATCAAATATATTTTTCTGTGAGAAATAAAATGGAAAAGTGTGTAGTAATAGGAATCTAGTATCCATGATATTTATAATCTTGGTTTTGTGTGTGTACTCTCCGGTGTACACATAGGACTGATAATTCGTGTACAAAGTTACATTCCCAAGCAAGTACAACGCTCCATTTCCATAAATCTATGCTATACACAGGACATTCATATAACACCAACTTACATGTAATCGATGACTCTAATGCATGGCTAATTGAACCAGAAAGGCGGACATAACGTAGATAGGCGATAACCTCATATAGTATTACTTAGTGACATCAATATGTATAAGTCGGTAGTAGTGGACGAGAGACATCTCTAATTGCTAGCTCTTTAAGGTTTCAATCTCTTTACGGCATTATGTTATACTATTCTACATTTATTTTTTACAGAAAATAGGAAAAAAATCTTTAAAAATGGCCATTTTATTTTGCTTGCAAGGTATATCCGATTGTGACAAATATTTATCCTAATACATGTGCGTTTCATCTTCAAATTATCAAAAAAGGATCGTTAGAGTAAAACCTAATACCATTGGTACCGCTGGCCCCATCGTCACCAGGATAGAAGCTAGAACGACATCTTGATTGAGTATGGATTGGAGTAGCTCAGCCAATCATTTTCAATTGGTCATTGAGCGGAAATGTACCAAATTGACTGGTGTACTTATTTATCTTGTTAGCTATATAAGATATAAACAATTACAGCTGGAGAGCGGCAATATCCATCTCCTAGCTGACCTCTAATTCACCCAGGTAAAATGGTCGTGATTTGATGTGAGGGCCAGAGATAGTGTTCTGATACCAAATATATACAGTACCCCCGAACTGTAATGGAACGCGTTGTGTCCTAACGAATATCTACAAGTGAAGCAAAAACGAGGTGCATATACGATATAGTAGACTGGCCACCGTCTCGAGAATATTGAATTATTAAGAAAAAAGTTTAACTAAAATTTCTCTGATCACTTGGATGTCTGATTCTAAACTAGGGGGAGATAAGCTAGTCGTAAAATGCAGCTGAGAAATTCTTCATAAAAAAAACCTGGTAGCCAGTCTAACAGTATAGGTGTAAGTTCTATGTTATTACGTAATTCCGTTCGCGTGTCTTCACTGTTTCTATTGCCTTTACATCGACTTTTTAAATTATACTGTAAAAAAGGCTATTTTTCGTAGGTATAATATTTTCACGTAATCACAAAAAATGAATGAAAAGTTTCCATGATATACCACAAATATCTCGCACCTTCGTATAAGCATTGGTTTGGAATTATAAACTCGGACATTCAAAGGCGGTAATTTAAATTTCTACTTTTTTTGCAACCAAACTTATAATTAACCCGATATACAGCTAGTCTATTTTTATTTTGTATTCTATTTGACAAGTTTTCTCTATGTATGTTTGGGTTGTGATAGCTATTCATTCGAGGTTTCCTGTCCGAGAGAAGACAGTCAAGGATGACGAAATATTTCGGTCGACACGATGACTTATTTTCTGCAGTGTCTTTATGATAAACGACTTGTTGTTCAGTATGCCTTATAGGACTGGTGACTTTCTTTCTATCCCGGATTCTACCAGAAACATCATATTTGAAACCTAATGTGATGGTTCAGAAAATCCTTCTCCCTTGGAAAACAGCCGATTTCGGTTTAAGTTTAGTGCCGGTTAATAACCGTTTTCCTCTTGTTGAGGTGTCCCTTTCTGGGCTCAGTTGTTCAAAGGGTGATTAGCTTAATCAGTGATTAGCGCAAATTTCGTTTTTGTGTATCTTTTAAACACAAGTTACACAGTTATTAACCGAGTTACAACTTTCCAGATATCAAATATTTAGTAGAGTTAATGTACGTGTACAATTACAAGTTTTTACCTTGTATATTGATGAACTTATTGAAAGGTTGAACATTTTTGTTAAACAGTGATTAAGCTAATCATCTTTTGAACAACTGGGCCCTGATCTGTTTTTGTCATTTCTTAATAGGTTTTGACCATTTACCTTGTGTGTTGAAGTGGTGGTGTCTTTCCTATTATTTTGCCTTGCATTGTACATTTGTATTACGCAGTTTTAACCTTAAGCAATATAAAACGGGAGACATGGACAGTTACCAATTGGTAAACTATACATGGTTTAGAGTCTGTTTAAAAGTACATAATTACTCAAATAGAGGAGATATTCGTGACTAGACATGAAGGTCGCACAAAGGCTAAAAAGACACATGCATATATAAAAAGACCATTTAGGCGACACTGCGTCGGTTCAAATGTAAAAAAGTATGAAAATACATAAGAAACTTATGGTAATGCTGATCCTACTCAATCGATTTTATGCAAAAGTTCCAAATAATAAAGAAGATGTATTTATCCCGAGTTAACTTTTGACGTACGGTATCAGATATAATTGCGCACTTGTCATAAAACCCGCCTTTATCGGAACGAAAAGCCAGAGTATCTGTCATGCATTTACATAGACCGACCACATGGAAGGCGATCCCCGGGAGTCCAGATAGCAGGCTGTCTTTAAGATGTCTTCTGTGTCGATCCGAGAAGCTCTTCTTTCAAGCAATCTAGTAATCACGATGTAATGGCCAGAAAGCTGATCAAAGCCGCAGATAACACAATCCTACGTAACAGCTCGAGTTGACAACAGACTCGCGTACAGACTGTTGGTCAAGCTTGAATTGCTTCAAGGAAATTAATATTAAACAAAGCATTTCATAACAAAATCAATTATATTATATTTTTAGAATTATATTCATTGATGATTTTATTATATTTCCCTTTTTATTGCAATTTAAGAACATGTATAGTTAGTTATGGCTGTGATATTATTCTATACCCAATGATTGTTTATTTTTTAAGAAGTTGACCATACTGTTATCATGATGCCCGTCCATGTCGCAGCTCAGCAACCTCACAAATCGATGGCAGCATCAGATATTACTGTATAGGTTATAATGTAAAGTGCGTTTTTATAACAAGAGCAATGTAAATATATAGTACACGTAAGTAATTATGGTTTATTTGATGTAATACTACATACAGAGTCCAGTATTATAACGCCAGTCGACATTTAATTAACATTTTATACAGGAGACCGAACATTGACAGTTAAGCCCATATAGGCAACATAACCTAGGAGGTCTGTAAGGTATAAAAGAGCCGTTTGGTTTAGAATTGCTCTTCTACCGAAAGGTCGGACTGATATTGGCAACGCGTTCAGGCCAAATGAACTGTGAGCGAAAAACTTATGTTTGTACGTACACAACACATTGAATAGCAAGTCCAGTCGAACATTTTAACATCCAAGAACCGAAACTGATATAAATACAATATATCAATGATAATTGCATATTAAAAGTTGCACACCAGGGCCCGTATTTACGAAACCGTTCCCAAGGATTCTATGAGCATAGATTCTGTGCTCAACCAACTTTTTAGCAACTCATTTTAATCATTTAAAAAGATAAAAAAAATCAGGTGTAAACACGTGTGTAAACAGTAATCAGCTTAATTTTTTCAACATTTCTTTCATATCATTGACACAATACGACTTATATTTAATCTATCACCGTCACATGTATCTTGGTTTGAGTAGGATAACGGTTTTTTGGATACGGGCCCTGGTGTTAACGGCGATTAACTCATTGACCCCTGAAGTTTCATAATGAACTATTCCAACCTTTGAATTGGAAGGGTTCAAATGTGTCTTCAGGGGTGAATGAGTTAACGTAACTGTAAGTGGATAACAGAGGCGTACACAACACTGCAGTCGGAAATTCAACAAGAATCCACACAGATATAGCAACCCTGTATCAATGATATGTCATTTTAAAGTATTTTCACCGGTACCACTATACATGTCATTTCGAATGAAACACGTCAAATAGAACTTAACAATACCGACAATGCGGAAAAGGTCCTTATGTTTACATAGAAAATGATTTATTTTTCAAAATGACAATTTATTTTGCATGATATGTGTTTAAAGAACTCATGTCCTGATTTGATAACATTTCCATTCTTCTTGAATTTGTATGCAAAATAAAAAAGGAACTATTTAATCAACAATATCTATCTAGTTCAGATGTGAGTTACGTCTTACAATATGAACGTAACCCACACACGTGAAGCACACGTAACACCTTTAACAAATGGTTATGACATGAGTTATACTGCATCATACAGCTTTTTCAACCTTCTAGAACTCATTGGAGAGACTAGGAGCCAAATGGAAATCCAAAAAGGTAATAAATGTTTTGCTGATGATGCTTGAGTTTGTGGTATGGACGTTACATATGAACTGAGAGGACTATAGTGTTTACGGACGAAGAACAAAAACATTGTTTAGTCCTTTCACCCCTATGTGACTTTAGTAGACTCTACCATGCATTGATCTGGATGAGTCCATTATGGTCTACAGTGGTGGAAGGGTTAAACCCATTAGGCTCTTTCTTAGCTCAACACTGCAGACATGTCATTACAATTAAGGAGGAATATTTATGTTACGGTTAGTGAATCTATAAAGGAAATGGTGTGTTTATTATTTTCTAGAACTATTCTATAATTCAGAATGACATAATGTTTATTCTAGAAAAAACTTCATCCTATTTAGAAAAAGTATTGTTTGTATAGGTTGATTAAAGATATTTACAATTGTTAAATACGATACATATTCCTGCTACGTTTGAATAAGATAATGTTTACCATATCCCTACTTCATTTTAATATCATATTATTTACAATATACACGCTATGTCTGAATAACATTTCGTTTTCTATAGCTCAGCTGTGTTTGAAGAACGTATTGTTTACCATTTCTCTGCTTTGTTTGAATAACATAATATTTACTATATCCCTGCTTTGTTTGGATAATATTTTGTTTACCATATATGTTTGGAAAACCTAATGTTTACCAAATTCCTGTTTTTTTGGAAAACCTAATGTTAATCAAAACCCTACTTTGTTTTGATAAATATTTTGTTTACCATATATATGTTGAATAACAAATGTCATGTTGTCAAATTCCTGCTTTGTTTGAATCGTTATGTAAACACATACTTAACATGCGCTATGTGCCCTAGGTGCATAAACATGGCATGTTATTCTATAACGTTATGAATTCTCTATATCCCGGGAAACAGTAGCAACCCAAAAGCATATGTAACGTGTATGCGGAAGATGTGTGCACCACACATTAATATGCATGGCTCATACTTAACTATATGGACATTATATATACATATATACATATCCACACGAGTTCCCCATATACATATTTACAAGTCTACTCATGCAAACGAACATCACGATAGCCAGTCCTCCTCCCCCTCCTCAAGCCCGCAAACAGACAAAATCGTAGCAGTGATGAGCACGTTCATACACTGAAGAAAAATAGCTGATAAGGCCAACATTTTCATATCAATTAACAAATGTAATTGAATTGGTCACTGCTCAGGAAAATGTGCCTCTACACACGAATAGGACTGCTTAGACCGCAATTGATTTAAGTAAGAGCAGGCAGACTCATCTATGTCAAATCCCAATATAGGAAAGAGGGGGAGGAAGAAATTGAGTGAGGTTAATCAGAATGAGGAATAGCAGGTACGAGATGACAGGAGAAGAATGATGATAAGGGGACAGTGTAGAGGGGAAGAGAGAGATGGAAGATAGGAACATTTGTGGGTAAATATAGTGATACCCGAGGAGAGTTGGACGTCATCAGAGATACAGGAAGAGGAGGAAGAAAACAGGAACGGGGAAGTGGGAGAGGAAGTTATAGTGAAGTTTGCGGATGAGAGCAGAACAGTAGGAGAACATGGAGGGAAAATTCCAGTCTCGAGTTAGACTCTGGATAAAATGTGAACTTTTCCGATATTTGGTGCATCTAGAAAAAGGGCGTTCTAACTGAAATTAAAAGAAAACAAAATGTCGCTTACATACAATTGCGCACAGTAATGGCCAGCCATGTACTACAATGTGTCCTATAGGCCTACACAACGAGAGTATTATTGTACTGTAGGGACTTGTAGGTTCGAATAGTTGTTGGAGGGAAGGTTATGTAAGCGCGTATGTTATTTCCGAAATGGTCATATAACCACATCGTTTTCTCGAATGATATTGTATCCCTGTTTGTTTACGCTATTTTAACACAAATAATAGCATTTGTTTACAATGTTACGTGTCCGGGATAAAACATAGTTCAACGTACCACATAAGGTTATTGACAATGTAGACACTGTTACGTCCACCACACGACTTGTCAGTAAATTACATTGTACTATCACTCCCTTGTGCTACCAGAGTTCGTAACGTCTCGGAGTTACTATGGTTTATCCCCCTAAACTTAATTACACGGTGATAATCTAACCTACTGAATCAGGTTTACCAGATTTTTATCTTGTAAACAAAAATCCAATTATTTCTGTTTCGTTCGATTTACCCTATCTGAAAATAAAAGGTTCACGTCTGCTTTGATTATGATCGTCTTGAACCGACTATTATATATATCATGAATGAGATAAGACAGAGGAAACAGGATAATTTTGAAAAGTAAACAAACCCATAATTCGAACTCGAAATCGATGAAACTATGCCTACCCTTTCTATCCATTAAATATAAAATCCGTAATAAAGGTCTTGTTGACGTAGAAAGCTTTTTGTGATAAATACAAGTACATACAATGAGTAGTGAATGACACACTAAACAAATTGATACCATGCTGTACCGGAAGTACATGTTATTACACCAAATAGAACGTGAAATAGAAATGTGAATGTTTATGAGGTTTTGTCTTGCTGTAAAAGTTTTTGGCCCCGGTGATTCTATTTTCCTATGTGTTAACGTGAGAATATATTCCGTGTTATTTGAATTAAAACAAAACGACAGAGAAGAAAAGAAATTCGTACTCATTAATTGAAGTTGACGAAGCGAGATCTATAAAGTATTGACTGTTTATGTTCAAATCAAAGCACGTTGCATAGATATACATGGACAGAGCATTCAGTAAACACACGCAGCGTGCTGTTTTTGCAAACGTTAAGCCTACCTAACTTAGCATATACGATACAGGAAATCTTACCAGATGTACGTGTACATCTCGTGATACAGGTCACGTTTACCCTCCAAGAGGAACTAGCTTATCAATCTAATTATGTGATTTTTAATTGATTTTTCGTGATGTGATGTATATTTTTTCGCGTCTATAACGACTTTAAGTTGTGGGATTTCCTGAAGCTAATTTCATTTTTATTCTCAATGAAGTTGGTATCGATTAATTGAAATTGAACATGACGGAACCTATAGCATTACCGGTTTTGGTACAGTGTACAGTACATTGATTAGGCTAATGACTTGACCTATATATCACGGTATTAATCCGATCTTGCACATGGTTGATGTTCTTATGGCACACACAACCTAGAACTAATGTTATATGTCATTCAAGAGTAGTTAGCTGTTAAATAGTATAGTTTTAATTGAATTCGGATTATTTGTGAGGTTAGATTTAGAACTATGTGTTACTAAATCGAATACAAAGCAACATGTCACCATAAAAGACGATACATACCAACATGTAAAACAGCAACAACACGCAAGGACGATATATGTCACAGAGGCATCTCACAGAGGCAATATAAACCATCGCTCACAAGGACTTTATTTATCCACAGCGTTTTCACACAAGGAAAATATATACCAAAGCGTCGAAATCACAAGTCCCCTTCATGCCCATTTGTTCGATCATAATCACTTGGATGTTGATATTTTGTGATATTGACTCATTCTAACCCATGTTAGGAACAGTTGGTCAATAATTAATGGATGACTTTATTTCAATTATAACGTCACAATTTTCTCAGCCAAATGTAATATTATTTTCCTGACAATTTTCATGCTTTCTATGTTTTCAATGATTCAAACATTATTAAACATATACAATTACATTTTTTGCCGTAAATATGTGGTTATATGAACCTTCGTCGGTCAATATCACTTTCCCAGTTCTATATAACCACATATTGACCTCAACAAAAGTCCATAATTGAAGAATGTATCTAAAAAACACTGTTTCACATAATTTGTCAACAACTGAAACAAACCTGTTTGTAGATTGGTAATTTGGTAAAAATAGTACCGTTCTTTGCATTGAAGATCATATAAAAATATACCTTCATTAGCGGCAAACGGGGAGAATAGTTGCAATTATTTATTTCTGCTATGTAAAAATATATTAAAACATGTGACGTTTTATTAAATGATATACACAACTAACACAAATAATTACTAGAACTATCATACACAGATATGTGGAAGTTTTATTCAATGTAAACAACAATTTCAAAGTATAAATAGTCCTAGGTTAACAAGCAGGCGGAAGGATTTTTTTTTTAGTGATTATTGCAAACTGGAATTACCCTCTAAATGATAGTCTGTTATTATTATAGTTTGTATGCCTTTTTATCTGCTATATTTATCACTGTCACTGGAAACATACTATCATTCATGTGTTGTAAAGCGCCTTAGAGTAAAGATGCAAATTATACAGGGCGCTATACAAATATTGTGTATTATTATTATTGTCTATTTGTGGGTAATATATAAATGGCGTAATCATTTAGTCGGCAAATTCAAACGTTAAGTCAACATCTGTTATTATATGGTAAATTTACCATATAATAACGTTTGTACGAAGTCTGTTCACCATCGTGACTCAAACCGGAAATCAGATTGTAATAATAATTAGAATAGAATACGGACAAGAATA
>JAUMHH010162512.1:6227-17405 GCA_032359455.1 Chlamys rubida | reverse complement strand
CCTGGTACAATATCTAGTTCTGGTAAGTACCTCTCTGTATTACTGCCTGGTACAATATCTAGTTCTGGTAAGTACCTCTCTGTATTACTGCCTGGTACAATATCTAGTTCTGGTAAGTACCTTGCTGTAGTACTGTCTGGTACAATATCTAGTTCTGGTAAGTACCTCGCTGTATTACTGCCTGGTACACTATCTAGATCTGGTAAGTACCTCGTTGTATTACTGCCTGGTACAATAAGTACCTCCCTGTAGTATGGTTGCACTGTCTGGTAGTACCTCGCCGGCAATAGTCGACGCAGGAGTTGGCAGGGAGAACTGCTGGTAGATATGATAAATCCCCACCAATAATGATTACTGCTGATACGACATTACGGGGCATGTTCCTCCCACAGGCCTGCCAAGCTCCCCTCGCTATATCGGTCTGAAGGTGACTTTTATCGTCACACTGGCTATGTGCAGTAATGATGTGCTGTGTATAGTGACGTCAGAATAAAAACTCGCATCGTGATATTTGTATAATATTCATTTAATAAGGACAGTGTGCACGTGTAATTCAGTATATGCTTCAAGTGTTAAAAAACAAACACAAAATCTCAAATCTCAAAAAAACAACAAAAAAACCCAGATTCATATTTTTTCTTCTTATAAAGATACGACTAATGATTGGCTCCGGATACCTTCCCACACCACTAAGACTACAGTGTGAGCCTCGTTGTTAGATGTCTGACTATTCACTGTTTAGTTGTACAGAGTATGGAACCTCATGTGATGTCACCAATGTTAGACCTCGTCGACATGCTCCCCCAGTCATGTCTCAAGTTCGGAATAAATCCCTGCGGAAGTGTCGCTACATTTAACTGATAATATGTTCAACAACACGTAGTAAAACGGATGCGAGTTTTCCTATAAACTCTTCAAAACAATGATGTACTTTAACTGTTAACTACAAAGAATGTCCACTTGTACCAACACTCATGACATGTATTAACTTTGTTGGTGACGAGAGCAGAAGAACAGCACGTAAGGTTAGCGACCTTTCGCTTGCTCAGTCTTAAAGGTTTATGAAATACTGCAACGATATTGAATTGTTGAAGTGTACCACAACCAGACGTAACTGTTACACGGGCTTATATACCTCGATGTTCTACATTGTTACCCTAAAGATAAAGAACGCCACGCGTGCAATCCCCCGTTACATATTTCCATAAAGATGGTGTAGCACGTGCAATCCTCAATTACAATTTCAATTCAATTCAACTTTATGAGTACATTTATTACTACAACAGTAATTTGATGGCTAAACAAACACACAAACAACGTATTAAAAGGCATGTATTACATATTCCCCATAAAAAGATGACGCGACACCCGCAATTCTCTGTAACATATTTCTTATAAATACACGTGTAATTCGCAGTAACATTTTTTATCTTATAAATAGACGCGACACGTATAATTCTCTTCTATGAAACTGGTAAATGGGAATTCAAAATAGGTAGGTGTCTACTGTCAACTTTGTGACAAGTTTGTTTCTGAGGGGTCTCCTCTTTGTTTATATCTAACTTGTCCTCAGTCAGGTGTTTATGCACGTCAAGGCCTATATACGACGATACAGAGATAATTATTGTGTTCCAAACATAAGATAAATCAAGCAACGTAAGTACAGAAACCCCCAGGAATGCTGATATAATAGGTACCGCCATGTTAACGGTGCGCGTGTCGTACCACCGAGAAGAACACGTGTACTAGTTTCCATGTCCGGCAGTGTACTACAACTGTATTTTGTGTCAGAATGTACTTTCGCTGTGGGGTGTTTTCGCCCATTAAATCTCCCATTTGTAATAATTTGTCTACACACTAGGGTTCTTTCCCTGAGAACTTATTCGATACCATTATAAACACTTCCTTGATGGGGGGAACCTGTCATCCGTTAATTAACGCTTGCAGTATGACCGTAAGTACACGAAAGATGGATATTTGTATTGGAGAACAGACAAGTTTTAGTTTTCATGCGTTTTGTTCTTTTACCTTCCAACAATTGACTTAGGTTAAGCTAATTTTACTGCAATTCTCTGGTTGGTAATATTTACAATAAAGCTATAACATGTGCTTGTGTTCTTGGGTTGTACAGGTGGCGCTGCCAGTTCCACTGTTTTTATCCAGATAATTTTCCTTCCTAAAGATGTATTGGTGTTTTATTGTTCTGTCAGTTCTTGTAATGACGCAATCTTACAGATGTAATAACGGGAAACTCTCGCCAGTTTCCGAGGTAATAGCGAGCACGTGGACTTGACACTCTGAGAACGAGGTACTTGTAATGGGTGGTGTTGTGTTGTAATTAAAACCAAGACAAACGTGTGGAGAGATCCATTATAATCCTATAGATTAGTACTGATGAGAAATTCCTCCTTGTTTTGTACATTTTCCAAGATATGCAGAATGAGCGCTAAACTAAAATCAAATGATACACATGTACTTTCTATATAAACACGTCAGCTATGAACATTTCCAGGTGGCTAAGATCAGAAGCAATGTGTTAATTGTACAAAATAATCCCAATTCAGCTAGCTAATGTGTGGGCTTTCTCTCTGCAATTGTCATACCTTAGGCGATAGTTGTGTCCGTAGCTACTTTGTACAGTTGAGGACGGGTTTTATAGAGGTCGTATCGTTGTCGCGACGTCTGTGTTAGCAACTGTGTCATTTCCTTTAGAAATTCGGGATGTAAGTTGTAGTAAAGGGTTCTATGACCATGGTTCCGTCAATGTCAACCTTTGTAGTAAAAATACATGGCTTCCATTTTATAATTCTTCATTAGAAATTAGCAACTGAATAGGACTTTGCTTATACAAGCTATACAAGGTCAAATGCGAAACATAGGCCAAACGAAAGGTCCTGAACGACTGCTAGTATAATCTGTATCCGGAATCTGTTTGGACAAGGTCTGTATCACAGAGACACTTGACAAACAGGTCCGCAAACAGGCATGGTATGGGTTGATGTGGAAGTCATGTAAAATAAACAACACATTGTGTGGCCTGGGGTGGGTAGCCGGGTTCTGTATTGACTGAACGTGTCCGCCTTCAGTAGCCGTGCTCGGAGACACGTCTTTATACTACAGACTCTCCATTCTCTTATTAATTCCATAACTGGTATTTCATTAGAAAGTGACTGAATGGACTTTGATGTTCTATTTCAATTCTCAGATATCAGCAAAAGTTTCGTTTTTCTTTACTTACCTATTTGGTTTTTTATTTTATTTCTCTGTCTTTCATCCCTTTATTGCGCTCTGCTCTTCCAATGTCCTTGATTCCGCGATACCGGCCTTTATCTGTCGTTGGAAAATAAATGAACGTGGTATAGAATGTATGTTGTACTGGTCTGTCGGTCAAACAGAGAACATTTATAACTGATATAGCTGAGAAATATGTTAATGATCTATAAAGATCCGCTGGAAAGTGATAAAGTAGCGGTCAGTTCTGGTCCACGTTTCCCGAGGTAGGAATGCTGAGGCTGACCGGCCACATTCATCGGTCAGCCGATGGTTGTGTTCTTGGTGATGGCCGGAACTTGACAGGTGATACTTCTGACCCGCACAAAAAATGGGGTTACAATCTAAATGGCCCGTACTAGATCAGAGC
The DNA here is from genome assembly GCA_032359455.1 of Chlamys rubida. Taxonomy (NCBI): domain Eukaryota; kingdom Metazoa; phylum Mollusca; class Bivalvia; order Pectinida; family Pectinidae; genus Chlamys; species Chlamys rubida. The sequence goes on along the minus strand of JAUMHH010162512.1, from coordinate 13,765 downwards.
CAGACTTCTGGTTCCTTTGATAAAAGGAAGACTAGATAGACGAGGGGCTAGCTCCTGACAAAACCTATTTGTAATTTTATATCCAGATGTATAAAAGGTTTAATAGACAGGTGAAAAACCTGTATTTAATGCTCTCTCTTTGAAGTAGATGTACTAGGTAAGTGTTATCACTGATCGTAATCACTTCCTCCTACACCTGTAGTAAAACAGCAGGTTTTATCGTTAGCTGGCTGTCACAAACAGTTCTCACTTCAAAGCTCCAGAAAAAAAAAATCATAGCCTTGACAGTGCATGGCATAGAGGTTGTGATTGTATTTTTTTTCAACCTTTTTCTTCTATGTAATGAAAAATTCAGACGAAAGACTCGTGTTTTACTGTTGGACAAAGTCCAATTACTCACTCAGGAACGGATCTGTTCATTTAGCAACTATTTCATAAATGTGTTGCTCCCTAGTAAAATTCTTGAATTAAACGAAAGAAGCATTTACAAGTGTTCCTGCCAAGTTCCTTGAAGCCAAATGATCCTGCCTTGTTCTGGAGACGTCACCGCTCATTCTGTGTTTCGTTTCAGTTCGGCCATTGTAGGACTGGATAGATCAGCAATGTTGTATGTCGGTCATAACTAAACACGTCTTCAGTATTTATATATCGTGGAAGCGATTATGGATGAAATATGGGTTGTAACCCTGTTAAACACCTGGCATCTCACCTCAACAGGTCCTGTTATAGTTAGTCGTCTGTCCTTATCTTAGCGTGGTTAAAAGCCTTTCCGTGTCTGGACGCTGTAGCAATACCTCCAACAAACTCCAATACCAATCTTATCTCATTTATCCGCTTTTCTGTCCAAACAGCTAGTATCATCAACATTTCGTGGGGTGATACAGCTACGTACCACCTCGCTCGGTGTAGGTCAATCAGTCAGTCGTACATTTGGATTAATTGTTTTTCGGTGATTATAAAGCAATAAGAAGGCGTACCCATAGGTCTCTACCTTATGGTATTGTAATGAATGAATTGAAAAATGGCCGACCATCTTGGTAATGTCAGTATTTTCTGTTGATGAACATACTTTCCAAACACGTGACGAAGTCCAGACTGCCCATCATCAGTGCCAACACTAACACTCAATGCAGCCTGCCAAATAGATGAAGGTCGTTTTTACGGTTAATGACCTTGACATTTGTAGTTTATAACGTGTAGGTAATTATGTATGTACACCTGCACAGGTATCAGTTTTAAGACTTATATCAACAATATCATGTAGATTTCACATTTTCCTGCACTTAAAACCGTGAAATCTAAACGAGTCCGATTACAGCCAAGTGATACACTACTTCCTGTTGCTCCCGCAAGAAACGTCAATAATTTAAACTCAAGTCAGTATCACGTGACCAACATGCCTTAATGCTGATTTGATTAGGTTTAATGTGTCAAGGCTGCCTCTAGGATGTTATTATGTTATTAGTCGATTTATGTCGCCTTGTGATGTATTCAGTCATAAAGTTAGCACATAACAGAGATGTTTGTAACAAAGGAACTCTATACCTCTTTTACATTAATAATTTGTGCAAAGAAAACACACAACAACTAAAGAAGTCTACCAAGCCATTTTTTTGGGAGGGGTGGGGGTTGAGGGGATATGATTGTTGCCTCAGCATGCACGTAAAGCAAAGTGAATGTACCGTTTTGATGCAGAGCTGTCACGTGACAGTGGAATGTCGTCTTGCGTGTTGATAGGCACTGTACGTTTAAAGTGTTCACCGAAGCAGTCGTTAGGCAGAATCGTACAACATGTGGGAGGAGCAATGATTTTACGACGTTTTACCAACCAAGTGCAATAAGTTCGCGTGCATATTTACATGATAAAACAATATAATTGTATGTTCGTTTTTTCTTACTCGTAAATTTGAAAATATAAACAAAAATACCCAATTTTAAATAAAAATCACGAAATCAGCTGTGTTATTGGTGTGTTAGACTAGACCTGCTGAAATATGTATTGGACGGAAGCATGCCAACAAGGCAGCCGGGAGTGGCCATAGAACCACCACACAGAATCAATGACTGACACAAACAAATATCAGCATTGAATTCTGATTTCATTTGGTATGTCTGCCGCAATCAAACCGGAAAAGATAGCCAAGATATAGTTGGAGATTTCACCATGACCAATCAAAAGGCACGATATTTCATGCTCACGTAAGCGACCTATTAAACGACAGTCTCCAGACATGGACGTTTCTCCGGAGGACAGCCGTTCTAATGACAAGTTCAAATGGATCTATCTCCCAGTTATAAACCCTGGCAAATAAGCAGGACACAAATGTCGGAACGGAAAATTTGTTTTTTAATAATGGAAAATAAAACATAGATGGAGGTGATCAATGAGACTTATGAACAGAAACAAGTAAACAGGTTAGGTAGAGATAGAATGTTATACCTAGTACAGGATAGATGGAGGTTAGGTAGTGATATACTGGTATACCTAGTACAGGATTGATGGAGGTTAGGTAGTGATATAATGGTATACCTAGTACAGGATAGATGGAGGTTAGGTAGTGATATAATGTTATACCTAGTACAGGATAGATGGAGGTTAGGTAGTGATATAATGTTATACCTAGTACAGGATAGATGGAAGTTAAAAAGTGATAACAGATGTTTGACGTTCCTATTATTTGACCTTGTCTGACTTGTCTTTGGTGCTTGACTGCAGATTTTTTTTCATGACGTTTTGATGAGAACATCCAGATAGATTTATGTTAGAGCTATTACTACAAACAGAGGTTTTGCGGGTTAAGAGATTTTCCAGACGACAACTGGATGAGATGCGTCTCTCTTCAAGTATACAGCCAAGTAGGAAATACGGCTTCACGTCTGTTGACTCCTCGAATATACGGAAATCGATACCCCGTCGTTTTTTAAAGAAAATAAAACTTGGAGAAAATTGTTTTGAAAGTTTAGGAAGAGAAATGTTCTGGAAAATTAACCGCCAGATGTTTTAAATGGATACAAATATATATATGTGTTTCATCTGTATTTTAATCCTCGCTATATGCGTGATGGCGACGAGCATCCTGTCATGAGATCTGGAGGCTTACGCCCCTAACAGATGGTTTCTGGGGCTAGTTCCTGTTAAATATCAAAATCATTTCTACAGGGTGGAATATGCACGTGCTACAGTCTTTAACCTGTTTGATGTTTGGCTACTCAAATCTAGCTCTCCGCTAGTATCAACAGCAATAGTAAAAGTCTTTCTATTTTTGTGACATTTTGAAAAGATTTCGAAGTACTGATAATAAACTTTTTTCAAACATTTATAATTGTTTGGACGTATGTTGTCATGTACCTTAACACAAAAACCCCCCAAATGTCGTACACTGTACATGCTTGTTCCTGTTTTACAAATGTCGTACACTGTACATGCTTGTTCCTGTTTTACAAATGTCGTACACTGTACATGCTTGTTCCTGTTTTAACAAATGTCGTACACTGTACATGCTTGTTCCTGTTTAAAAAAAATATCGTGCTAGACCTAGAGACCAATATGGTGAAGCTCAAAAAGTTTGAGTCAGTGTCAAGTAAACACTTCAACAAATTAAGACAGTGTTAAGTACGTTTTTTAAAACAAGAGATGTTTAATACAATGTCAAATATGTATATAAATGTTTGAGATAAAGTCATACACGTATCTAACAATGAGAAGACAATTAGACAGTACATTTGTACATTATCTTTATTGACACTTCACTAATCGGTATGGCTATACATGTAATGCCTGCCGCTATACGGCTGTCCTGTTCGCCGAGAATAGAAAGGTTTTAAGGAAGAATTGATCTTCTAGCGGCCGTTAGTTGTGTAATAAATTGAATAACTCTAAGTCTATCCACGCATTCTGGGTCACGTAGCCATATCCTGCTTGACTAGGTGGCGCACACATCAGATCTTACGTAACTCGACATAACCGGAAGCACGTGTCGGGAGCGACATCTCATACGTAGACTAGCTTCCCTGTTCCATAAGAGCGGGCAATATTGACATCCGAGTTTACCGGGTGATGTACAATGGTCATGTGTGGTCTGTCATAGCATGCCGGTAAGATGACAGAGAATTAGTACGAGGTACTACATTGATGTTTTAAGATATGGGTACTGCTGGGCAGGGGCTGTTCAGACTGAGGTAAAGTTGCAAGGCGTTTTTTGGTCAAAAATCACCAGAACACTCCAGTCATATATGTTTTTCAATTGTTCTTGTTGTGGCAGAAACCTTTGTAAGTGTTTAACATCAAACAAAGATAATTATTTTATAAGACTGTTAGCAATAAAATTGACAGAGTGTTTGCAGACATTATTTTAGTGTCGATGTGATGGGGGCCTAATTGGGATGTTGTCGCCCCCAGGCACAGTTGACAAATGTGTTAGAATCTGCGGACCTTATTTATAGGTTGTATATAATGATTGCTGGAGGCCATTGCGCTCATTGGGTCTCCCCTTTCTGACGGAGCTACACATTAATTACACATTTACCAGTCCGCCTAATTACTACAGATGTTTGTATAAAACAGCCAGGAGAATAGCACATACTAGTTGACCTCATACCGCGAGAAACCTTTCCTGATATAGCTCAACATTGAAGTGAGTCTTGAAAGGAAACGGTCAGTTGGGTCCAGTCGGTACACATCTGTCTTGACCACAGCCAACGCTAATTGTAAGGAGTCTTGATGGTCATCCATCGCTTTTCTGACCACTAGATTGAGGTGCTGAAGGGCTTGCCATAATTCGATTTTTACAAATTAATGTGGTCATTCTCTGGCGACAAAGAGGAACAGATAAGGCTTCTGGTAGCCGGTGTTAAGCCCACATGATTAGAAATTATGATGTACTTTCGGAAGGCAAATTATGTTTTCTATCAAGTGTGTGTCTTCTAATAAGAAATACGAACTGTTAATTTAAAGTAATGTACTTGGATTGGGATGCTTCTGACCAGTAATGGAGATGTTTTCTCCGTTGGTTAGATTAAGCTGGTAACCATAAGACGGCCCCAATGTGTTCCTATTGAACACCTCTAAAGACCACCAACACACTACTTACATTATCTATAATTGTATTCCACACCACGGAGCCTCATTCCTGTAGTGCCGGGGACGGCAATACTTCTCACAGTATCCAACCTGTCACAGAGAGTACCAAAATCGTTCAACTATCAAATTTGTCAAAAAAGAATCAAACATGTCATTGAAACTACCAAGTCAAGTATTCAAGAAGTCCTTGACAAAGAAAGTATACAAGCTGGTCATATACTTTATAATTTTTTCCACAGAGGCATCATACATTGTACTTGTCATATGGAAATATCAAACTTCATGTAATACGTTTTATTAAGACCACTTTGGTTGCGTCAGTCCCCCGGGTGGAACATTCTGTGGCATAACAACGTTTATTAGAGCGTTATAATTACACATTAGTGTGCTACTATAACTTATCACGTCAATATACTCATCGTATCCATGCTCATTGTTCGAGCTGAACAAATCGACGTCCTAGGATTTTTGTAATGCTGACGTTTTGTAAGAACACATGAACTCCTCTGACCTCTCCAAGGCCATGCTTTAAGCATGACAAATGCACGACTTGTCCCGCACATCTCGTCTCTACTGTGGGAATATTACTGGGTGTTTGGGGCTAATGCATATTGCATGCTAAATAGTTCCGTTAGAGCGGGTGTTGAGGCGATCGAGACTATTTTCACACCTTTCAGTCATAGTCAATTTATCTGTGCGAGAGAATTAAATCCGTATATTTGTCTTATTGTAAACCCATTTCTGAACTTAAACTGCCGTTTTCTTTTTATCAAATGTTGTGCAAATTTGCATCATTATACGTCAAAACAATGGCAAAAACGTACCGCGGCTGTAACACCGGTATATACCAAATTGTAAACAAAGCTGTAAAACTAAACAAAAATAGACAAAAGTGGGGCAAAATGAGTAAATGAAAGATTTACAAGGACAGCCTTTAAAAAAATACAAGGAGAAGGAGGCCAGGTTTTCTGGAAGTGTAAGCACCCGCCATGTTGTTCTAGGTCAAATAAAGCAATGTCGCGTCGTCATAACGAAAACCAGGGCAGTGACAACAATACAATTAGGCGAACTAGTGAGCATAGTTAAACAGTCGGCCTTCACATCACACGAGGAACAGAGCAAGGCCAGGAATGGAGGAAATATCACCACAATGTAATCTCTCCAGGAACTCTCGCGTAAACACGCAAACATCGAACTTTAATAACGTAAACAAGTAATGTTAAAATAATTATAATTTTTTCGGATTTTACAACTGTTAATTCTCGAAATTGCAAAACACAACTAATTCTTGGTGATTCATATGAATTTTAAAGTTCCAGATGACCTCATTCTGATTCCTTTCTTGAAGAATTCCATAAAAGGGATATTAATCTTGTAGCATTAGCTTGCCCTCTCGCAGTGATAAGCTTATTTGAGAATATGCTGGCAGTATATCTGATTAGACAATGGTGATTTCCGAGGCAATCGGAGCGTTTAGAGACGGGAATTACAACAGCACACCGGGACATAAAAACAACGACGCTGAACATGCTCTGGGGCATTAATTCATAGGAAACCATTTGACAGGACATGGGATCTGTCCATGTTTTAGTAATAAACCCGCCATGTTACAGGAATGGTTTCAATACACAGGTTGATAGATGGTACTATTTTCAAGCAGAGCGCCCTGATTGCACACTATGTCAATTTGATGAATGACAGTTGTATTTATCTTCATCTGGTTGCAGCTTTAATTAACATAGAGGACTTGCTGATACCACAGCTAGGTTGATGCTGCTGAATCGGCTCACGTTTTGATTGTCCTGATAGAGAAACCCATTAAAATGTTGGCTCAGCAATGTTTTTCGGAAACTGTAAGATAGCTTCATTTTCTCATTTCTTCTTATTTTTTTGCCATCATCTCGTGATTGCTGTAGGAAGTATACCTGTGTAATAGTTATTTTCTGATGGCATATTGTAGCTTTTCAAACCACTGGGGATATCCCGTACACATCAATAATGATATGTGGTCGACATAATGTACCTTCACCCATTAGACGAGCTTTGACCATCACATATTTTCATTGGATTCATTGAGAATGGGAATGCATGGGCCCATGCTGTTAACAGATTAAAAGGGATTCACCTTGTACAATCTCTAGGGGTATGGACCACACCATCTTATACACACGGTTCAGTGTCCGTCAGGAAACACCGACAAGTCCGCAGGATAAAAGCTTTACCGGCATGTCAACAAAAGGTCATGATGTTGAGTGAAAGTGTAAGGAAGGTTGCTGGTACACAGTGTTATATTCCGTTATTTTACCGTATCGTCTTGTTATTTGTAATCTATTTAGTACATTAGGAACATAGTAGACACACATTACTATTTATAGTCTATATAGTACATTAGGAACATAGTAGACACACATTACTATTTATAGTCTATATAGTACATTAGGAACATAGTAGACACACA